>OZ008370.1:185503616-185740304 GCA_963931995.1 Phaonia tiefii | reverse complement strand
TTTTGATTTCATTATTCTTAAAGTCAAAGAGATTCAAAATTTACGGATATACGAGTATATCATCATTCAATCGTAAACTAAATAGAACAGAACTGAGGTTTGAAAATTTAAAAAAAAAAGATAAACGAAAATCGAAAATATATATAATAGTATAAATGTTGGTACATGTGACGGCCATGTGACATGTGTCACCTGTCAATGATAGTACTAAACACATGTACTCAATATAGTCAAGTCAAAGAATTAGTGGTTATTTAGGCGACAGAATCGATAATAGATAAAGAAGAGAAAACTTAAGATAATTACGAGCAGCTTATGGAATAGATTTGTATCTAGAACATCCCACAATTTGGCTATTTTCTCATTTTAGGAGGCATTTGTTGCTGATGCAGATGTTGACGCCGCCTGGCGATAGTATATGTTCGCTCCCTTAATGGGCAGAGGATGTGCTTCGGTATTAAATACCCATTCGTCTAATGGTATCAGTGAATCGTCCGAGAATAATAGATAAAGATACTAAAAAAAAAAAAAAAATATTAGTCTGGGCTGTATTTGTTGTATTGACTTTTCACGAACCTTAAGCGTTTCAGCCAAAAAGAAACTTTGTTGCACATCATCTTTTTGTGGCACTTCCTGGTAGACATTCTTAATGCCCGAATAACCGTGTGGGGTACGACAATGCTCCTCCAAGGCTTGCACCGCATCCCAGCCCCAATCGCGATACTTTTGATCGTGTGTCAGACGCCAAAGGACAAAGTAACTTTCCACAGTTTCCGGTCTTAATATATAGTATTTTTCATTTGATTTCAAGGCACGAGCCTCGGCGGCTTCACTGAAGCTGTAAATAAACAGAAAATTAATAATAAGAAAACTGAATATAACTTATAATCGTCGTTATCGAGAAATCGATAACATAGTATTCGAAGAATTAAGCGAACCACATACTTACCATTCATGAGCATGAACATTAACTACCGTTGATGTTTATTGTCGGTTTACCGCCCTTCTTGATACCAAACAAGAATGTAATCGAAGTTGTTTACATCACTATCATGTTTACAAACTTTGTTGCTAATATTTTTTCAAATTCATCAGCCAGATAAAAAGTTATCGACCAAGCTCATGCTTATGAATGACAAGTCTGTGATTCGCTTAAGATAGAATTTGATAAATTATTTCATTATTTGATTGTTATTGGAAAATCTATATTGCTTTTATCAAACAGAAGATTTCTATCAATTCTATAAAGAATATTTTTTAAAAATTGTGTTATCGATACCTGCAAATATTTATTAATGACATTTTTGTGATATCTATCGAATACACAATATAGAAAATTCTTAACTTACGATCTGGGGCGTAATTAACGCAACCGTTTCGTACAGTAATTTCAACTGCGAAAGTGCTCTGAAAGGATCAATTTGAAAGTAACTCCTAAAAAACTAATATTCCTCTATTAACTTCATTTATAAAACTATTTCTTAAGTTTTAATTCAAGTTTCCCTTTTTTCGGACTTCCAATATACCGATTACTATACGAAACGGATGCTATCATCAGTTGGTGTGGTCATTTATGTGGTTGATACAATGTAGCATCAATTAGTGTCTTGGGACACCGTTTTGTATTTCACATCACTCCAGACAGTCTAATGTAGTGTCTATATCCAACCTGTTAATCGGATATACCTCGTTAGGTCCCCTAGATCTATCTCGTGTACCTCAGTGAGGTTGTGTAGAAAGGGACGACCTATAGTCTTTAGGCGTCTATGCATTAGAGCCAGACAACTGCAGAGGAGATGCTTCACCGTATCCTCCTCCTCTGCGTCTTCGCAGGCACGGCAGTGGTCATTGTATGGAAGATGTGGCTGTCTTGCGTGATTACCTATTGGCCAGTGCCCAGTCAGCACGGCAATTAGCCTTGACATGTTCCCCCGATTTTGGCTAATCAGAGAGTCCGTTGAATGTTATATTCTGCCCATGTGTTTCTGGATATGCTGCACGTTTCCGTTCTAACCCATCTGGCCTTTGCTCGTTCAAGATACTGCAGGAAAATACCTCATTTGACCGACCCTATAGGCGTTGCGACTGACACCATATGGAGTGCGGTGGAAGAGGATCTGCCCTGGCTAGTTCGTCTGCCCTTTCGTTTCCAAGGAGACCCTTGGCCTGCCTGGTATCCAAGTAAGAACCACATTAGCCAGTCGACCTAGTTCAACAAGTTTTTCCCTACATTCACTAACGATTTTGGATGCAGTGTTGTTAGATGTGATAGACAAGTGATAGAAGATCCGCCTGGCTATAAACAAATATTCCAAAGCGCTCAGTTCTCCTTTGTAGTATAAATTCGGCGCAGACTTCCTTGATGGCCAGTACCTGCGCTTGGAAAACACAGCACTTGTCTGGGAGTTTGAATGATAAATTGAGGCTTGCCTCTTCGGAGAAAACACCCGAGCCGGTTCCACATTCCATTTTGGATCCGTCCGTAAATACTTTGGTGTCAAAACCTGTCAGTGGTGCCCCTTTATCCCACTCTATTCTTCTGGGAAACCTGACATCGAATTGAATATCGAACGTCAATGAGGGGGCGCAGTAATCGCTTATTATATTGAGTTCTCTTGGAATTGTCTGTAGTATACTCGCATGTCCATATTAGTTGCTCTTCTAGATTCCTACAGGATTTAGTCTAGAATCACGCCCAAGTACTTGGCGTGAGTTGATACTGGAATCTTTATTCCATTTAGCCGAGGAGGATTAAACATTGGTTCTAGTGGTAAAAAGAATGACCTCAGTTTTCCCTGGATTCACTCCCAGACCACTCCCATTGGCCCAGCCATTAAGTGATTTTAAGGCCCCATTCATGATTTCGCTCAACACGGATAGAAACAAACCAGATACCATTATTACCACGTCATCCGAATACGCCACGGTTTTGATCCTCATATTGCCTAGTTTTAGTAGTATTTTGTTGATCACGAGTATCCAAAGTAGGGGAGAGATCACTCCACCCTAAGGAGTTCCCCTATTTACTTGCTTTGATGACTCGATGTTGCCCATAGAGGCGTTGATAATTCTGCTCTGTAGCATTGTCACTATCCAACTCTTGAGGAATGTTTCCACGCCCTAATCTTCAAGTGATTCTGCTATAGCCTCTGAGTTCACATACTTTTAAAATAAAACTCCACTTATGATACGAATAATTTCCAAATCGCATGTGACACATGTATACATAAATATGATATCGAAGACAATTAATAAGATATCGATAAAAAAAAATCGATAACATAGCATTCGACGTATAATCTCATCTATGTATTTATAAAAACGAATTGGTATCGGTTCGTAATGACATAATTCGGCTGAACATCATACGTTTGGCATGGGGATATTTTTGTGGGATTCATATTAACCCAAAATTTGGTCTGTGGGCGGAGGAGTCGTGTCAAGTGGTTTTTAGAGCAAGAACGCTGAAAATTATTATCCTTTCCGATACACGAAAGTAATCTGACAGTTCTATATTTAGGGGTTCAGTTGGATACTGGTCTACGCCTATGTTTCACGGAACATAATGCAGCTTAGCGAGTCGAACGGCTACCAGCAACTACGTTAGCGAGAACACTGTTCTACTCGGAAATGCTTCGTTATAATAATTGGAATGCGTCGTCGAAAAAAGTCAAATGCCCAAAGAAAGGGCAAAATGTTGCCAGAAAAGCGGATGTGTATGCAACTGATGCGCTTGATGGCACCTATACTGTTCATTCCGAAAATTACAACCTTTTTCTATTTGAGATTGCTTTTGTTCAATGTACTTGGTCCAACTTCGTTCGAGAACAGCGGATGAATTTGCTTGCCAACAATAATCATTGGGACTTAACACTCGCCGTTGATGCAGTTGCTGTGCCTGCGACCCATATTCGTACATTGTTCACCATCATCATCTCGACATGTTTTCTATCGAACGCACTCAATTTGTGGTAAAAATATAATGCATGACTATATTTTGCATCAAGTTCGAAGATCGACATCGACTCCCGAACTTCAAATGAACGATGAGATCCGCAACAAGGCGCTGATCAAGATGTATCTATTACAGGTTAGAACAGCTGATTTCAATTTTTTCTTGTCATTGTGGTCCGACCTTGTCAAATGATGTTTATATCAATACCAAGATGTATCTAGTACAGGTGGTAGCAATAAAACAGCAGATTAATTTTTTTTGTCCTTGTGGTTGTTGCCGAAAATTACAACAATTCCTCCTGATATAACCTGAAACAAATACATCTTGACAATTTGATCGGCTGAATTTGACAAGGTCGGCTCCTGAAATAAAAACAAAATGCCTTCAATTCCTACTGCTTCTACCTTACTTATTTTGCCATGGCGCTGAAATTGATCGAAGACATGTGTCTGCGACAGTCTGTTCAGTAAATTGGCAATGCCAACCCCTAATCGCTCGATGCATTTAATCGAGAATTGCAGTGCGCCTGAACAGTTTGACAAAAACAGTTGGCACAAATGTCACACCGCTGAATCCTCAGCAAAAGGAAATATACGACAAAATATAATGAAGGCGGTTGACGACAGAAATGGCGGTATATTCAGTGAAATCGCGCTTGCGGTCGCCTCTTCTGAATAGCGACCACGTTGTTGGAAGGCGATCGGACGGCTCATTCAGCGTTAAAATTGCCATTGAATCTTCAGATCAATGACGAACCAATATGCAACATTTCAAGAAACTCTGTGATGACATAGATGTTGAAATGGTTCGGGATATGGAGATACAGTTTATCTGCCTTACTTGTTCCAGGAGAATCTATTGCAGACGTGGAAATTTAGCAATTAGAAAACGATGATGTCGATTGCAACCTCAGAAGTCAGAACTGCAATTTCCTGACTTAGTAACAAAAAAACCGTAGCTAGGAGGCGATGAGCTAGCAAGCTCATATGCAAAATCTAGTTAGACGAAGGCCAGCCCGGCGATTGGAGTCTGAGCGTACCTATGTAGTACTTTTATAAAAAAGATGACCCGAGAATCACCCCCACCCTGTAAGTCGTCGCCCAAGACGTCGAGGTCACCTGTTAACGACGGCATTGTCAGATCAATGCAAAATCGGTACTTGGTAGGACGTCACGGCCAGTTACGCCTGCTTATCGATAATTTACTACCAAAAAGTGTAATCCCTAACGTGTAAAGAAAATTTTCTTTAATTTGTTTGCTAGAATGTATTTTTTTCTTGATCTGAGTTCAAGTTCTAGTGATGAAGAACAGAGAAAATGTCTTCGCATACAAAGAAAAATTATAAGGCAAAGGTCAGATATATTTAACCTACCAGATGTCAAGTAAGTTTTATGATTTTTATATTTTGGGCAATGATACATGCCATTCATTAAATATGTCATTTATCTACAGGTTTCAAAACCATTTTCGGATCAATAAAGCAGCATTTAAATACTTGCTTGATACTATTGAGCCGAAAATGAAGAAAACATCAATCAAAATACAACTGTTTGCATCAAGGCGTTGCAAGTCGTGTAGAAAAAGCGTAACGACCAAAAACAAGTCGAGTCGACTCAACATGAGTGTAAAAACGCCATTGCTGGTACCAAATACTCGTCGTCTGCAGTCGACACGACTTCAGAGGTGCCAAAATTAACAAGGCGACGCAAGACGTCGACGTTAGCTGTCAACGACGACTTACAGGGTAGGAGTGAATATATGTGCGAACTATCGTGCAATATGTCTTTTACGCAGTTTCGACTTTTCTTTTCCATAAGCAGCTGATTTTTCTGCGACAAAACATATGTATGGTGGGTTGGAATTTCGAAAACTTCGAAATGACGGTATATCTGACCGCCAATTTATAGAACCATATGATATTAGCCGCGGCATCAGACAAGCCGACACTCTATCGTGCGGTTTCTTCAAAATCTTAACGGAGATCAGAATAAGATAACTTGCAGTTTACACAAATAAAGTCATCAGCAGTAAAACCCACATGGTGGTGCTCGCGTGTGGTGGTGATATAAGGTATTTTCGAGAATTGAAACTGAATCAGCAAAAGTGGATTTGACAGAAAATGAGGGCAAGACAAAGTTGCCGGCAACAACTTACCGGAATGCTTCTGGTCCTAAACGTGTAGTAGATCTAATATAACTTTCATGGCAGGTATTCGTGATACCTTTACCGATTTTCATGAATTTCTCCGCATGTTCATTTTGTCTTGTATTGGCACCCAAAGCAAATAGGCCACCTGGGAAAATTTAAAATTTCTATTAAAAACTGTATAAAAATGAAAATGTATAACATAATAACTCACCAGCAAAACAGGCTAAATGGTCCATCTTATGTTCCAAACGATCAAATTTCAAATCGGAAACATATGTCAAACCATTCGGACTGGTGCGTATCATTTTATCAATAATGGCCAACATGGCCTCATCGAACATTTGGCGAGCTTCCTCATCAGTTTGGCCGGATTGCAGCCAGGCCTTTAGTAAGTACTCATAAAAACTATCACCTAAAGCACCCAGGGACATGTGCACTAAAAAATTATGATCAATGCAATTATAAATAAATAATATATAAACAAGATTTTGATTGTTAAGAATTTTACTTACATTGACCCCATTTACCGGTTTTAGGATTCAAAAAATTGGGATACAGACCCTTTGGCTTTTCAATTTCTTTCAAAATTTGTCTTATAGTTTGTACTCTTTCCCTATACAGCGGATTACCGGTGATATCACTTAAGTAACTAAATTCCAAATGCAATGTTCCAAATTCGGAGAGAATCGAACTTGCTCCTGAGGCCCAGCCATAATTTTTACTCAATCCCGTTTTGGGATTAACCAAGCCATAAGGAATACCCGTTGGCGTTTGGAAGGCAGGCAGCAATTTATCAGCAACATGTTGGGCACGTTCTTTATACAAATTATCACCGGTAAAGGCGTACATGGTCAGTAGGCCGCCTATGAAACGGATGTTGGTTTCGAACACCGACAAATCGGCGGTGACATTGTCCAAAGAGAACTTACGTTCGATCCAATCTCGACCCTCTTTGTACTCATTTTCCAGACCCATAATGTATAGAGTATCTAGGCCATCGATGATTGTGGCTCCCAGGTCTTGAGAGCCGAATATGCTGCCCACATGGGCTCTTTGTGATAGAGGTCGTAGTTCATTTTTACCCCAAGCGTAAAGTTTGTAGTTTTGCCAGGAGTGTTGCATCATCTGGAATAAAAGGAGGAATATTAGATTAAAAAACCACAGAATAAGAAGAAGAAAAAACAACAAATACTATAAAAACAAGTCTGGTTGAAATTTGAAAATTCAGAAGAAAAAAAATTGCTGGGCTTAATAGTCTATTGCTCATTTGTGACTGTAAATAAAATCACCAATAATAATGTTTATAAACATAATAAGGTCTTTCGTTTAAATGTGTAATTAAATACTTGTAGCTCCACATCAATTCACACTTACCCACCCCTAAAATATGCAGAACAATTTAATCTACATACCAGCCTAAAATTATATCAATTAAAAGCAATTGTTTAATCTCGTAAAATATTTGCGAGTTTTATTTAACAAAAACTGATATGAAAACAATAAGGTTCATTAAATATTTAAAATAATATTGCGAAAGCAATTAAATTAACATAAAAATAAAAATTGACACGAGTCGCAAAAATAAACAAAACAAAAACTTTGACACTGCTGGCATTACCCGCCGGGACCAACTATCCACCCATTCCATAACCGCAATTTTAGAGCACAAATAACTCTCGCCCAACATTATTGGCGTCACCGAGAAGTGCAAGCAGGACTTGCTCTAAAATAGGCGCTGCGACGCCATCTATGGCGTCGGCGTCGGTGTTGCACAAATTGGTTGGTTTCCTCGAGTTCATTAGAAATCAGAGATGATGTGAATATTGCAGCAGTTGTTGGTGGCTGGCAAAGTGCCAGCAACCATTTCAAATTTCAAGTCAAATAATGACAAAATGCCAACATACAGCCGAGCATATTTTGTGTGTTTGTTGTTGCTGTTGTTGGCCCATTGTCATTTAATGTTGGCTAAATACAATAGAATTAATGGCTCAAATAAACCGCAACACACAAATCCGTCTCACCAGGCAAAACGACATAAGGGAAACTTCGGAAAAAGCTGCTTAAATGGATCATTTGAATAATTGATATTTAACTTTAGCGCTCTCTTACATACAGTTTGTTTGGGTTTCCGATTTAATTGAAATTTATACCTACATATGTCAGGAGATATACAGGCTTCGAGAACCACCACACTAAAGTTCAAAGCGGTGAGTATTGGTGGAAGTGTATTTGGATCAAATGGCACAGACCTACTTGGATAAGTATCAGAGATATCAATTGGAACTAACAGGGGAAAAAGTGAATTGTTTAGATGATTAAATGTTTTATAAAGCTAAAAGAAGAAGTGGATAGCGGCAATGATACGTCGAAGATGAAAAAAAGCTCTATAAAGAGCGTCGCCATATATAAAGCGTCGCAACTGGATGGGATCTTCCCGGTTATCCCATAACATGGGGTTGGCCTTCAAATTGTACTTTAAAAACTTTACCTTATAGTAACTCATTTGGTGGGGATCTTCACCGCATGCCTAACATTTGCCTACACCCCAAAGAATTGCCAGGAGGCTCGGGGAGTATTCATTAGGGTGGAGTGAATCCGACGGAAAAAAAACTTTTTTTTAACGCAATATTGCCGAAAAAGTGCCTTTTTGATACAAGTTAGTAGAACCAAAATTTTGCCTCGATTAAAAAATGTCTTCATTTTATCTAATTTTAAGAAATTTCGTAGATTTTTTTAAGTATGATTTTTTTCTTAATCATTATTCTCTACACTATTTTGATTGATGTTTTGCACGTTTTATAACACTTATTACTATTTAGCTGAGGCATATCAATGTAAAAGTCAACTTTCAAATCAACTTAATACATTTTTGGCACCAAAATGGTTTAGAATTTTATTAAATGAATAACTTTATATTGAACCCAAAAATATACATATGTACGTATATTGCCTTTGAAAAATGTTTAATGGAAACAAAAGATTGTGAATAATTCAGTTTGGATAAATATGGATTTTTAGCAAAAGTGCAAACATGTGAATATTAAACAGGAATTTTAACGTTATAAAATAATTATGCAATTTTAAAATTATTTTTTGTTTCAAAAACAGGCAAGATTTGTTGGGATTCTTTTCTAGCCCGAATAAATCCATCCCTCGCTGTTTCCCCACAAACTGCTGAAGAAGCTTCCGTTACCAGTTTCACCGTCCTCTAAACCGCCTGGGTGTGGCAGGGAAATTTTAGAAAATCAACTGGCCACTGTTCAGTAGTTTCACCTGCAACTTCAGTTTCCTCAACAGGAATCTTCATAGTCACTGGTGGTTCTGTTCGATTTAAATTTTACCATGAAATCATGTTCACATAGTCTGTAGCCTGAAAGTTTATATGAGGTATAACAATATTTAGCTATTTCTGACTTTTTGAATTCTTCGTAGGCCTAATTCTTGTATGGATTTCTTGTCGTCGGTAAGCATTGCCAAAAAAAATAAAAAAAATTTTTTGGGGAGGTAAAATATGCGTTTCTTTGTATTACGGCATCAACTACTTGTTGGGGTTCCTCTGGAAGAAAGCGGGAATGTTGAATCAACTTAAACAAATGCCTAGAACCATGAACGCAAGAGGGGTTTAATTTGATACGAAACCATATGGGAGCATAGACTTTAGCAACGTAGTTTGCTAGTGCGTTAAGGTTATCAGAAATATTTTCCTTGATAACATAAAGTCGAAGGATCCTGTTTGCCGTTGTGAGCCATCTTGAGTGTGAGAGCTTACCAGGATTTCTATTAGCTAACTCTTGAGAGCACGTTCCGCTTGAAATTGCCAAACAGATTCTGATCAGTACTGAGATCTGGAAGTACACATAACATATCTGGCAGATTTCCTTCAATACCAAATTCATAACAGACTGTTTTTCACAACTCTGCAATTGTTTTCCTATGTCACCCGCATAGTCATTTGCACGTGTAATTTTTCCATCTAAATATTTAAAGAGATGTCTCAAGTGTAGTTCATTTGCATGAAACAGACAAATCAAGCATTGCAGCGGCTTTCTGGCTTCCTTCTTCAACAAAGTAATTATTCCGTTTTTATTTCCCGTATTGACTGCAGTTCCATTACATCCTAGTTGTAAGATTGCTAATATATTTATATTTTTCTCACGAAAAATCCGGACAATTGTTTCCGAAATATTTTGAGCAGAACCAATATTGGGAGTAACATGGCCTAAGTATTTTGACTCCGGTTCTGCTAATAAAGAAATGTGCTCCTCAGAGATGGTACGCCCATGATATTTACTGCCTCGCTTTTCTTGGATTATAGTCAAATCTTTTCTCCCATCAAAATACAAAGCTTTAATGACTGAACTTTGTAACTCATAATACGATTTTTCGCCGAGTTTCTCTCGATTTGTCATTTGCTCCCTTCTAATTTTACTTCTATCTATTACCTTACAGCTGTTGGATTCGTTTATCATTGCAATATCATGAAGTACCCCACACGCAATAGTTGCCGCTATTCTGTCAGAGACACCCGTTCGATCACAAATGGCTGCTAAGGAAGGCAGCTTCACTCGCATTTGTGATGTTGAAGGTTTGGGATTCTCTTCTGTTCCTTCGGAAAACGGCAGAAAAAAAAATCACTATCATCAGAACTATTCGCAGAAACTTCTCCCGACACGTTGCTTTCTTCTGAGGTTGATAAATCTGCAGTTGAAAGTACTTTGTTTAGTTTGCAATTGCAAACAATGGTTGAAAGTACTTTAGAAACACAGATTGTTGTGTCGAACTTATGGAGCCATTCCATGAAATTACATTTATAACTGCCTGCGGCCAAAATTTGGATTTGTTAAAGAAAGAACGAATGTAAACAAAAGCAATGTTAACAAAAATTTAAACAAATCTGACGTTTCCAAGGTGCACTTAAACAAATCAGCTGATCAACAAATGAAAAAAGTTAAATTAGCTGTTCTTATGCGGCCACTTTATAAAATTACACTATGATAAAACCACTCAGGGCACACTAATCACGGTAGTAGCAGTAAATATGTGTGTAATCATGTGCAAAATTGTACTTGGCTTCTGTCAAACTCAGCTGATAAAAATGTAAACAAAATGTGCATTTTTGAATCAGTTGTGATATAATTGGAAAGAAATATTTGCCAAATTAATGAAGATTGAAATTAATAATTGAAATTGTTCGATGCTGCAGTTGAATTGGTTTTTCCCGGTGTGAAACTCTAACTCGTATTCGCGTCTGTTGTTTAATTCCGCGTCTGTAAACAACTTATAACCAACAAATGTAAACAAATTTGACATTTCCCAAGTGCGTCAAATGAAAAAAATCAAATCAGCTGTTCTAACGATACAACCTTGTCTTTCAACCATGAAACCACTACAAAAGAAGCTCCATTGACAGAGATAATATTCTGAGTGCTGCTTGATATATTCGATTCATTTTCACAGAAAAAAATATTCCCGAATTAATTTCAATTACTGATTTGCTTGAAAACTGAGATAAAATTCAATTATTTCATTATTTGACTCAATCATTTGAATACTTGGTTCAACAGTTTTACATTTTATAAAGCGAAGAAGATCAATTAAAATTTCACTGGAATCAAGTACTTGTGTACTTGAAATTACAACATTCTTTATATGTTATTTGACGTTTTTTTGTTCGATTTTTAAGGCGAATTTTTGTTGTTGTCAGGAAGAACAAGTGGAAGATGCGCATCACCAAAAATCCGTTACAAACGGTGTTTTGTTATTGCAATCGGCACTCGTCAACACAATGACAGCAACAACACACGTGCTACAAAATTATTGCGAAATCAAAACACATCTTTGAGAATTTACAAATAAATGTTCAAACGAAAAAAAGACATACGGAAATTAATTATAAAAATAAAACATACTTCATAAGTAAAAAGTATAATTGAATTTTTTTAATTTTTATTTTTGAATCCCTGTAAATGATTTTCTTAACTATTATTTAATCAAACTGAAATTAATTATAAAAATAAAATGTTCAAAAAATATGAGATGTTGGTTTTTGTTATTTTGGGTGGTAATGTTAATCATTAAAAATTACCGATTTCGATTGAAAGCGAACACCGACTTTTGATTACCAGAATACTCAAGTTGAGTACGCTAGTAATCAAAACATTATATAATTTCGATTAAACGCTCACTCAACTTGATTACGCGCGTAATCAAAACATTATATAATTTTGATTAAGCACTCACTCAACTTGATTACACGCGTAATTGAAATTTTCCATAAAAAATTGATTAAAGTCATGCTTAACTCAATTACTAATTTAATCAACAATATTAAGAAATTTTGATTAAATCTGTGCTCAAATAAATATTTGCTTTAATTGAAAACTTTTCAATTACGATCTTACAATTCGAGTAATTGAATTTACAAAAATCGTCATTGGCGGAAATCCAAGTATAAAAATAATTGAATTGACAAATATCGTAATTGATTTGAGCATTCGCTTTTTTCTGTGTTAGTAGAAAAAAAAATTATGATAAAAACTCACTCCATCCTAGTATTCATACCAAAACCTCGAAAGGCAAGTTATGTGACCGCAAAGGCTTACGTTCCAATTAAGACCTCAAGACCTTGGAGAGAATAATGGACGACGTGGTGAACACTTGAATACCACACGATATGCTGAAGTTCAGGAAACACGCATATGTCAATAGTAAATTGTATACACTTTCCGTATGCTTAGATATTAAGGGTGTGCTCAACAATGTCCAGACCGAAATACTCATCCAATCCTTAGACCAGTTTGCAGTGGACCAGTCATTAAGAGACTCGATCAACATATGCTAATGGATAAACTGCGGTTCTACTACACCCATCGAAATAATTATAAAGGCAATATATTTTTTTTATGGTGTATAATTTTAATGCATATATGACTCATTAGGTATATTATGTCAGAGAATGAAACCATTCGATCTCTTTTACAAGTTAAATGAAAAGTGACGTTGTTTTTTCTGTTTCTGGTGCGAAATATAGTTATATGTAAAGGCAACATGGAAAAGAACCCGAATTTCAACAGTAATAAATAAGAATTTAAATAGAAGTGAGTTTTCTTTGGTTATTATTATATTGTGGGGGTCAAATTAAAAAAAAAAATTATTTATATAGAATACCTGGTGAAAAGTTCCTAAGTAAAGAATAAAAGGGAAAAATTTAAGATTATCATGATGAAGGGCTGTCCAATCGGGAAATTTCGAGGCGATTGAAAAGATCTAGCTGTGTCATTGACAATTTTATAAAATAGGGTGGGCAAGATGGAAACACAAATCGACCAGGAAGAACACCACTGATCAGTGGCAGCGCCAAAAGAGAGATCAAAAGGTTTGCTGTTAAAAAAAACTTCGGCGATAAGGAACTTATTGCTGAATTGAGCTTGGGAGCAGGGGTGCGTCGTGTTCAACAAATAATGAAACGCGACTTGAAACTGTCAAATGGAAAAATGTATGCAAAACTTGGTCTCATGCCAAGACACGAATTAGCCAGATTCAAATTCGCCGAAATATACATATTTTTGGATGAGTGGTGATATTTTCCGATGGAAAAAATTAAATTTGGATGGCCCTGATGGCTCGGACAAATATTGGCGTTCCAGAGATTTTTCCAAAATTATGCGTCAGCGGCGAAATTTTGGCCGTGGCTCCCTTATGGTTTGGGCAGGTATGAGTTACATAGGAACCACTCCAATATGTTTCGTTTCCACAAAAATGAACTGCAAGTATTATATTCGACTATTGGATGTCGTCTTAGTTAAATCTAGAGAGGAACTTTGTGTCCCAGAATTTATAATCCAGCAGGACAACACAGTAGTACATCGGTCTACGAAAACTCCAAAGTTTGTGGAGTTCAGAAATAATAACAACTATACAGTGAGACACTCAAAATTTGATACGCTTGAGACCAAAAAAATCTGAAAGCTACTGATGAGAGAAGAAAAACCATAGCTGGGTTTGGTCTGATTGACTAAGGTTTTTTTTTAATTGGCGTTTGAAGTTTTAGGCTTAGAAATTAATTTTTGATAAGATAACACTTTTGGTAATGCCTACATCTCGAAAACTGTTCAAGATTTTTCTTGGGTGTCTTCGGCAAAGTTGTAGCTCGTGAACTGCCCTACAAAAAACGTTTATTCAAAAAATTCCACCTTCATAATCAAAAACTTTAAAATGTAAAAAATAAAATTTTCGCCGTTTTTTATTGGTTTTGTTTTTATTTATTTTTGACTTTAAAGTAAAGCAAGTAATATATGGGCAAATAAAGCACCGAGACGTTTGAGGGTTTTTTGTAGGGCAGTTCACGAGCTACAACTTTGTCGAAGGCACTTGAGCAAATATGTGAATAGTTTTTGAGATGTACGTATTACAAAAAGTGTTCTCTTTATCAAAAGTTCATTTCTAAGCCTAAAACTTCAAACGCCAATTAAAAAAAAACCTTAGTCAATCAGACCAAACCCAACTAGGGTTTTTCTTCACTCACCAGTAACTATCAGTTGTTTGAGTTTCAAGCGTATCAAAATGTTTAGGTTGCAAAATGATGCATAGTGCTATTGACTGGCCAATACTTAGTTCTGATCGCTATCCGATCGAGAATCTCTGGTTTATTTTACCTACCCAAGTTCACCACCAAGGACGCCAGTTGAAGACTATCAAGGATCGAAGAGTAGCAATGCACGAAATTGGAAGATAACTGATCCTGCGCATATTCATTCCTTGATAAACTCAATGCCAAGATGCTTAGTATAAGTTATCAGCGATAATGGAGATCATACGTCTTACGAAACTTTTTAAAATATTTAAATAAATCTTTTGGCTTTATAAATATTTCGCATTAGTAATTAGTTTATTTCTGTTGATGCACCTTGAAGAAGTCATAGTAAAAGTATTTTTGCTGAAAAGTATTTAATTTTGAAAGGACTAATACAGTATAAAATAAAATCTTGAAAATTCCTCAAAACATTTGAAAAAAACAAAAAATAGTGTTGCCTTTATATTTATTTCGCGGGGTGTATTGACATAAATATAAGAGACAAGGTACAACGTGGAACACCACAAGGGGGGATTATATCACCACTCTTGTTGGTCCTCACAATGCACAGTCTCCTAAGGATTCTTACCGACGAAGGACTTAGACCAGATGTTGTAACAGGTCTTAGGGAAAAAGATCCTAATCGATTATTAAAAGAGGTCGAGAGTGCAAGGAATATGTCTATTTAGAAGGAAAACGAAAATCTCAGAGTTTGAGCCTCGGTTCCTGGATATAACGATTAAAATATCCAGTAAGGTTAAATAATTAGAGGTAAACTTAGATCGGAAATTGAATTTGAAGCACCTCATAGAGGACAAAACATACACTCCGGTTCACTTATTTAAAGGCACTAAAAATTTCATATTCAGCAGCCTGTATCTTTTGCAATTTGTAACCGATTGCAGATTGAAGATGAAGTTTTTCTAATTTTATATGTCGACTATGTTTGTTCTCTATGATAAGAGCTGGCCGTCGGTGGTGCAATGGTTAGTGTGCGCGGCTCTTGTGCATGAGAACGTGGGTTCGACCCCTGCTCTGACCACCTTAAATTTCTTTCGGCGGCGGTCACCTCGTTTAGTGACGGCGACACTATCGAGTATTAGCCATGAAAAAGCTTCTCAAAATACCGTTCGGAACCGGTGTAAAACTGTAGGTCTCAATCAGTGAGTATAAAACTAGAACGCCCACAGCTCACTGGTTGTGAGAAGCTTTCCCTAGTCCCTAAATGGGATGTAACGGGAAACCATTTATTTATTTTTATTTATGCCAAGAGCTACAACTTTCCCTCAGAGTAAATCAAAATTCCGAACGATTTGCAAGACATGAGCCTGACAAAATGATCACTGTTTTGCAAAAATGACACCGAGGCCCCAAATCTTTGGGGGCTCATAAAAAAAGTCCATGCCTTTGGCAAAACTGGGAGACACGGGTCTTTTTTTTTGGTCTTTTATCACATAGTGGTGTCCGTATATGGTTATATTTTTTGGTGTTGCACTGTGTTATACAATTCTCAGTTAGGAAATTCAGGCATGCTCTTTCATCGTCCACCACTGTAAGCACTCATGAATTCTCAAGTGTACCTATGTAAATGTTATTCATACATCTAAATTGTACATTTGATATTACAACTAATTGACTCCGATGCCACCGCAGCGCAGGCTGACAATGAGTCTGTGTAATCTATACGTAGTGAGTTACGCCTCGAGAACACGTTCCCACAGTCACATTTTTTTTTGATGTATGTAGGTACATGGATAGAGGTAGATGATGTCAAAGATGGAGGAGGATGCCATGGCGAAGTATTGAATTTCATAAAGAAAAACAATTATTTGTAATATGAGATCTTTCTCTTAGAGCATCTCTCCGTCTGTCTGTTAGGCTGTCTGTCTGCTCATTTTTACGTTGGAAAAGCGACATAGAAATCGTATTTTATATTGAAAAATATTTCATATCGTAGACATTTACCCGTTGCAAACAACAATAGTATAACAATCAATTTGTACATTTATGAAAAAGAACAACTACAAAGAGAACATCATCATCAAACGATTTAATTAAACTGAATATAGTAAATTATTCAGATATTACGAATATGTATGTTAGGGTGGCAGTATAGAAACATTGTTTAAAATTAACTATATGCATGGTGTATATTTGGTCCACCTATTGAACTTGGCTCCTTACAGTCACTTTCTATATCTAAAATCATGGATTGTGTCCTACAGATTGACATCGGCTGTCAATGTCTGTTCAGGACTTCCTAATTCAAAGTGTCGCCAGCATTCATAAAGAAAAGGAAGCCAGATAGAAGGACTAGCTCCCTTATTCTGTTATAGAATAGTCGAACACTCGTATGATTGTCTCACCAACGGTGTTAATAACAATATACATTTTTATATGGGCAGTGTGTTTATACCCATTCTCTAAACCACCCAGCAGCGGAATTCATGTCTTGGAAGGCCTTCTTTCGGATCCGGAAGACCTTCGTAACACATTGCCAATTCCTTACTAAATTACATGGAGTGAGATTGGTGAGGAACGCCTTGCTCTTTCCTTCCTATGAGAATACCTACAATAAGGATTTCAGTAGTTGTGTATAATAATGACCTACCAGAAAGCCTGTAGAATATTTAATTGTTGTTCGCTGTCATCAAAATTCCTTATATTTTCTTCTATTATATTTTTCGACATATCTTCATTGCTGCCACCTAACTTCTTTAGTATATTTTCTTTTTCAAATTTTAAATGTCTTTTTATTGCACTTCGTCTTGTCATTTTGCTATTGACACTCATACAGTATTTTCATAGACAATTTAATGTATATTTTCTTTCGCGACTAAAACACAACTAAACTCTCTATTGATAAATGATGTCGTTACAAACATATCTGGAATTCCAACTAACGGAACTAATTCGATTTTTTTTACTATATTTTTTTCAAAAATCTTCGCTTGCACATAACATTCTTTGAGCACGGAATATCTATCAATGTCTTGCATTCACACACATTTTCTACACTGTCAACTGTCGGAATTGTATATTTTCGAAATGTTCGCTGGCATGAGACATTCAACAAGAATCGAAAGGCAATGTCTAACAAACATAAACACCTTCTACTTTGCCTTCTATTTATAGTCAAACAGTAAGGCTGTTTTTTTATTCCATTATGCTATCGCCACTTACGGCTTTCCAAATAAAACGATCCACACTCAATACTTCGTAATGTGGCAACATTTGCTCTAATGGGTGAAAAAAATGCAATATGGCAACACGTTTGTCCCAAGTGCCAACAAATACATGGTAGCAGCAAAAGTTGTTGTAGTTGTAAGCAGCATCAACAGCCATTTTAATTTCGTTCATTTGTTTCAGTTGTCAAACTCTACACAAATATATACCAACAATACAAGAATACAAAAAAGTATGAAAACAAAACACATATGATTTTAACAAGTAAAACGAAAAATGACATGAAAATAATGTAATCACATGTTTAAACGACTATACCTGATAGATAATTATACCATGATCAATACATATAACATTTACCGCTCGTTGTTGTGAACAATTTAATTCCAATTTTGTTTTCAATCGGAAATAGAAATCTATCCTTCAAATTTAGAGATATAAAAGTATACGAAGTCTTCCATTAAATAAAATAATTTAAATGAACTGACCATGTGTAAGCCATTTTGCAAAACTCTGCTTTTGAGTCTCTCCTTGATAACATTTTTAATTCACAAAAAATGATAACAAAATGTATCTAAGATACATTTTTGTTGCCATTTCTTTAAATGTAACATGTGGCAACATTGTCATTGCTCAAGTCGGAATTTAAGTGGGAAATTGAAATGCCACTTAATATCACTTAGCTGTCCCGTACAAATTAAGCTATAATTAACTTTAGCGGCGTAAAAAAAACACGCTTAGCATTTCATGCCTTCGGGACGACTGTTGACAGAATGCTGAGGAGAACGAAAAACCAAGGCATTTTTTCATAAGGCGTGTGTGTATCGTAATTTGCAGAATGTCTAAGGCCTTCTCAGAAGAAGGCATTGTCAGTTTCGCTGCTGGGCAGTGATAGCCGTACACATACATATTATAACATATTGCGCTTGTGTGTGAAGCAGAATGAAACGAAGTTCAATTTGATGTATTTTCAAGCAATTACGCAGCGTGACCCTTCTCGAACAAATGCTGACCAGCAACAGATTTGATTTCCATTGAAAAAATGTAAACAAAGCAAAAGTCGACCGCCCACGATCAAAATCACACGAAGAAGATTATACTACACGCAGTGATGCCAGCTCTGCAGGAACGAAACGCGTCGTCGCACTACCAAAATAGTGATAAAACGCGCCAAATAACGAAGACAACTAGAAAAATTGCGAAAGTGCTAAAACGCGCTTAATAAATAAGTGGTTTCCAATAGGGACCGGTAGATTTTTACAGTCCACGGCGGTTATGTTGTTTTATCGATTGTTAGTTCCCCTTTATTTATTTCTCAGACAATAGAGACAAATCAGCATGGCAAGTTACAGCGCCGAGCAATACGTGCGAATAATAAAACTTTATTATGAAAATGGGTGTTCCCTTGTGGCGACGACACCCATTTTTTAATCAACCGGAACATAAACAAGCACTGCCGGATTTAGAACGCTACCAGTTATTACAAATTGTCAATGAATGTCATAGTTTGGTCTGGATTGTGGTCCGGAGGCATCATCATACTGTCACCGTCAAATGCGAGCCCTACCGATCACGACATGTGGTTCCAACAGGATGTCGCTGCTTGACACACAGATGATGCTACAATGGACATTCTGCGCGGCCGATTTTAGGGTTATGTCACGCAGAAGCGACGTGAAATGGCCACAAACACCGTACATTTTTAGCAAGTTAGACTTTTTATTGTGGGGTTTCCATACGTCGCAGATCTATGGCAATAAGCCAGAATTCAGCTTGATCTATGCGCCAGTTATCGACAATTTTAACTCTCGGCTTCGCGACAACCACCGAAACCCCGCCGATTAATTGAACGAGGGCATATTCGTTGATATCGCACACGCAACTTGTTTTTATTAAATTGTAACTCTCCCTTTTGGAAAATTCTTTCAAATGGTCAACCAAAGAAAACGATTTTTGGAGTGCAGATTTGACGGAAATGAAACTACAGGATCAAAAGTGGATTCAGTTTCCCATACCTTACATTATTTTTGGCGATAACCAATACAAAAATAGAAGCAAACTTAGCATGTGTGGTCGGTCAATGAAGATGAATATATTTTTGAAAATACTTCGCCCGTCATTCACAGTAATGCATAAAACTACAAAAAAATGGCATTCTTTACAAAACGGGCTAAATAAAAATTGAAAACGCATGCATATTACGCGTTTTTCCAAAAAAGCGCCATTGAAATTTTTTCACGTTTCCCAAGGTCCAAAAGTTATAAAGCTAGTCCCAAAAGAGCTAAATTGACACTATTGAGTAATTTCCCAAGAAAAATATTCTCAAAAAGCGTTCGGAACCGGCATAAAATTGTACGTGTAGTGAGTGGAAAACTAAAATCCGCTCAGATCACTGATTGTGAGAAGCTGCCCCCTCCATTAGATGTACTGGGAAAATATTAGAGTGTTAAAAAAAACCGACCTTTGCGTAATAACCGGTCTTCGGTTTATTCCAAAAATCACTTCTTTGAAAAACTGAGTTTCGGTTTCACAGAAGGGAAAAAACCGGTGAAACCGGTAAATTTTCGGTTTTTTTTTTCGATTTGTTTGGAAAACGATGTTTAAATTTTTGTAGAAAAATAAATATAAAAACAACATTTTCTAACAATACCATTTTCTGGGTTTGTTTCCATTTTTCGTAAAGCAGAATCATTCGTTTGTCACGAGACCGTCATAACTCAAAATTTATCTTTTTTGAACGGAATAATACAAAATATTCTCCCTGTCGAGTTCTACCAGATAAACTGATTCGCATATCAATATTATTTTTAAGTTCGTTCTGAGAGTATTTTTAAATTAGTATTTGGCATACAATCCTATACAACTTGAAACTTTCAAATATTTTTTGACTTGACGATCTTGTCGCAAATGAGCGTTATATTTAAAGTTTCTTTAAGAACACATCAGTTAATATTTTTCCTATGTAGGTAAAAAGAATTGAACTGAATTGAATTCAATTGTACAACTATACAACTTGAAACTTTCAAAGTCGTTTCACTCGATACTATATTTTTTGACTTGACGATCTTGTCGCAAATGAGCGTTATATATAAATTTTGTAAAAAAAAAACACATCAGTTAATATTTTTCCTATGGAGGTAAAAAGAATTGAACTGAATTGAATTCAATTGAACTGAATTGCATTGAATTGAAATGAATTGAAAAGAATTGAACTGAATTGAGCAGATTTTCAGCCTCCAAGATGTATTTGTATGTATTTAATATGTAATATGTATTTTAACATTTTGTTTATAAAACCAAGTACTGGACACTATTCAGCCTGACAAATAAACAAAATAGATATTAAGTACCACCCTCACTTCCATCTCAGTGTATGAATACGACTCAACAGAGATATACTATAAGACAAATCATGTGTTATCAAAAATTGCAATCTTTTTATTAGGAATGAATACAATTTTTTGTTTCTCGTTCAAAACCATAGTTTAGTTAATACAGATTTATATTTCAAATAAATGGATATAACAATTTGTTTAAGATTAAACTTAACAAAGCGATGACAAACAAATTCGGTCAATAACACTGTGTGTATTTTTTTAAGTCATGGAAATATAACCATGTACCGACACCACTACGTGATAAAGTCCCAGTTTTGCCCAAAGTCATGCACTTTTTAATGGGCCCCCAAAGATTTGGGGCCTCGGTGTAATTTTTGCAAAAAAGTTATCATTTTGTCAGGCTCTTATCTTGCAAACCGTTCGGAATTTTGATTTACTTTCTGAGGGAAAGTTGTAGCTCTTGTCAGGAAGTTCATATGTTCTAGAAAGATGTTTATTGAGATCTTAGGTAAATTTTTGTAGTTGATTGTTTCCTTGAATCTTGAACGGTTTGCTACCTATGGACATGAACAGGGGAAAAAAGGTAAAAAAAATTCGATTTTGACTTTGAAGATGAAGTTTTTTTGATTTTATATGTTCCGTCATTTCTTTATGACAAGAGCTACAACTTTCCCTCAGAGAGTAACTCAAAATTCCGAACGGTTTGCAAGATGCGAGCCTGAGAAAATTATCACTTTTTTTGCAAAAACTGACACCGAGGCCCCAAATCTTTGGGGGCCCATAAAAAAAGTGCATGACTTTGGTTAAAACTGGGAGACACGGTTCTTTTTTTGGTATTTTATCACGTAGTCGTGTCCGCATATGGTTATATTTTTTCGTGTTGCACTGTGTAATATAAATGACTATTTTAAAAACTTATCCAGAATATTTCGTTTACTTTAAATGTTGTTATGTGGAGCTTTGAAGTGGGTTTACAGTGTATACTAGCGTGGGATGCAATTGAAAATCAAGTTTCTTATTGACCAAATGATCAAAAATAAAAAAAAAACAACCAACTATTCATACACTCTGAAAAAAAAACGGCCCCTGTAACATTAGGCAGCAACCATGTATATGTTTGGAACCGCCAATTTAGAGACATTGTTTTCATAAATCGAAGAACTGCTGCTTTTTTGTTTGTTTGTTGTCTGTCACGTTTTTGTTTTCCGCAGTTTCCAACAAATGAACCATATCTGGTTTACAAAAACATATATTATAACATATTAATCATTGCGCCTCAACATATAATATTGAATAGCAAACACAATGTGTTTGGACACAAGTATACTATATTTGCGATCAGCTACAAACACGTTATATTGGCATCCAAACAACAACAAAATAACAGATTGTTCAGGGTGCAGCTATGACCAGTTTTTATTGCCAATGTTTGTGTGGAATATTGGTGAGGATTTAAAAAAGGTTATAAATTCTATTTGGTATCTGGTATCAAGTAGCCAAAGATCCGAGTGATTTGTGCCTTAGATTTGTGGCCCATTGTTATCATTAAAATTATCTCTTGGCCGAAAGTGATTTTCTTTTTCCTTCAACAGTTTCAAGATGACCATCCAAAATAAACAAAAGTAAATAATTTTGACATTAAATTGCAGAAAACAAATAGAAAACACACGATGGAACAAAAACTGGGCTATGGTCAGTGGCTCAAAGCCAATTCTTCGTCGTTGAAACAATAAAACGAATGCAAAATTAAGTTAAGAATTAGCAGGGTCATCACTGTAAGCACATCCAACCAAGCTATTTTCATGTGAACATATTCCCCAGATCCAAAGAACCCACCAGTGCCATATGGATAAATGACAGCAATACCATCGCCATATCGTATTATATGCATATCATCGGCAGCCATGATAATGACAATGGTCATGAGTGTCAAATGCCGTGTTCGCAGCTATCCAAGCACAGAAGAATAGATAGAGCTAGAGGCCAGACTAGAGGCGAACTAGACATAAAGAAGTAGACGCGGCAATACAAATTGACAGCCAGAGAGACCTTCCATTGCATACACAGAGACAGAGATGGCCAAAGAACGTGCGAATGCAATGACGGCAATGGAGACGACAACAACGATGACGATGACAATGACAATTATAGTACTCGTAACAACGCCAAGAAGTAGGTTAAAGTCGTAGCAATAAAGTATAACATGGAGCAACATGGACGAGGAAAGAAAAGAGCAGAGAACTCAGACATTACAAATAAAAATTGAACCACTTAAAAAAAAAAGATTAAGAAGAGAAATAGAAGGGGACATGTTAGTGCAATCAACCACGGGGAGGATTTAAAGATTAAAGTGGTAGATAATTTCAATATCATTGCTAAGCTGTCCCACAGTAGCCACAGTAGGAGGATATAGCGACCGAATGCACACAATAATCTTGTAAAGCGTTTGTTTGTCTTTATTACATCCGCTTTAATCTTAAATCAAAAGTTGTACAGACAAAGCAGTTCTGCTCATGGCCATCAATGACAAGTTTTATTGTTTTAACATATTTTGCTGTTTCAGTATAATTATCCTGTTAATTTGGCCCCAAGGACCAAGGAGAGTTTAGTAAGGAAATATTTTGAAATTAGAAGATTGATTGGATAAGAGATACAAAAAGCTGGGCAGGAGCATAGGACTTGTTGGACAATGTTGTCCCCCTCTTTATCGCCACAGAACCCACAACAATCACTAGTTGACATTCCAAGTCGAGATTCGAGTATGTTAATTAATAGGGTTTTTATTTTCCCGTAAGATAAAATAAATAAGAACTAAAATGTATTTTTTAGGGATGTACGATTAATTAAACTTTTGATTAATCGAAATCGTAATTAATCAATTAATCGAATAATCAACAATTCGGATTAATCAAAACTATGATTAATCAATTAACATGAATATTGATTAATCAAATTTGAATAATTCTATTTATCATTAAAATAATTTTTGGAAAACATACAAAAACATATTATAAAGGGTGTCTCAGTAAGAATGCACTTTTGCTTATTGAAATAAAAACACGTATTTTTTGATATAGTTGAGATTTTTATATTGGATTGTAAAGAAGACATGTTATGATTAAGTAGGGAATAAAATATAAGTCAAACGGCTCCCACGGCTCTAATGACAGGTCATTACTCTGTTCATGAAATTTTCTATGACTATTTTACACATAGTCACACATAGTCCGTGACTTTTTGAACTTCCCTCGCAGTTATATGAAAGGCAACACTGCTCCCATCAAGTACCATCTGTTAATAGACTACTGTCAAATTTTGAGCAAGTTCCGTCATTTACTTTGCGTTTAACACGTGTTGGTTGGTTGGTTGAAAAGGCTGCAAGACAGCACGCAGTCTAGCACACGTAGACTAAAGAAGCCCATTGTGATACCTGCAGTTTCCTCCATAGCAACTATTAACTAGTCGTCTAGCCAATTTGCCCTTTCAATAAATTTGTCTATAAGACCTACAGGAATATCCTGTAGGGCTACGGTGCTAACTAAATGTGTACCGAATATCCTACTTCTCAGTCCTGCCAGAGCAGGACAATCCAAGTGAAGGTGTTTCGTCGTTTCCTCGTCCTCTTCCATGCAGCATCTACAGAGAGTGGAGTTTCTATGTCCCAATCCTAGGGCGTGTTTCCTACAAGACAATGTCCCGTAAGTGTTCCTATCATTGTGGATAACCTGTCTCTCGGCAACTTAAGTAGTTGCCAAGTCCTCTTCCTGTCCATCTGTGGCCAGAGGACCCTGGCTTGTTTGCAAGTTGAAGTAAGTCTCCACTTGTCCTTGAACATATTATCGGCCCACTGCCTGATCTGCAAACGGTAGGTAGAGATTGGCATACTGACACATTCTTTTGCCGGAAGAACCTGTGCCGTAGTGCCCTGTCTAGCTAACGCATCCGCTACGCAATTGCCTGGAATGTCGCTGTGTCCCGGTACCCAGATGAGCCTGATGTCAAAATACTCTACCATCATCCTAAGTGATGAGTGGGATTTTATGGCAGCCTTGCTGTCTGTGTATATACATATTCCCCGGAGGGTGGTGACACTACTTTTCTGTAGATCAGCAACCTCCAGTATGGCTGTAATTTCCGCCTGAAATACACTACAGTGATCAGGCAACTTGAAGGAGATATTTATATTTAGTTCCGGTGAATGGACCCCATAGCTTACTTGCTCGTCCAACTTTGATCCATCCGTGAAAAATCTGATACTACTGGTATCCCCTTCCAGTGACTTTTCCCAGGTATTCCTGTTCGGACCGTCGGTGGTGCAATGGGTAGTGTGCGCGCCTCTTGTATAGGAGATCCTGGGTTCGATCCCTGCTCCAACCACCTTAAAATTTCTTTCGACGACGGTCACCTCGCTTAGTGACGGCGACACTATCGAGTATATAGCCATGAAAAAGCTTTTCAAAAAAATACCGTTCGGAATCGGTGTAAAACTGTAGGTCCCAATCAGTGAGTGAAAACTGGAAAGCGCACAGCTCAGTGATTGTGAGAAGTTATCCCCGGTCCCTTCATGGGATGTAATGGGAAACCATTTATTTATTTATTTTATTCCTGTTCGGAATAGAAGTCCTTACATTTGTCGCTGGTAGAAGGTAGGGGATACAGTAGTCCGATTTTACGGGAATAGAGTTGATCCGGTGTAGTAATTCAGTGTGTCCGGAATGCCCCGATATCAAAACGCCACAATCTCTGATTCTCACCAGGGATGTAGCGGCTTCCGATTCGGCAATGATATCAGGAGTACAGATGTTCAGGATAGAACTAAGTGTACTACCTGACGTCGTGTCCATTGCACCACTAACGCTAATCAGTGCTGATCTTTGAATTTTCATCAAGGAATTCAGAATATATTTATTTTGGAGGGACCTCCACCAAACTACGGTGCCACAGAGAAGTATTGGTCTGACTATTGCCGTATAAATCCACATGGTGATCTTAGGAGACAGGTGTTGAAAAAAGGGAATTTTGAGTGCTCATTAAACATTATTTTTTTTTGAAAAAAAAAAAACCATCAATCAAACCAAGGAAAAGCTTGATAAATACTATGGGGACTCTGCACCATCGATTTCAATGGTAAACAAGTGGTTTACTGACTTTCCTTGTGGTCGCACAAGTACAAATGATGCTGAACGTTCTGGACGGCCAATTGAGGTCAATACACCCGAAAATGTCGAAAAATCCACGATATGGTGTTGGCCGATCGAAGGGTAAAAGTGCCTGAGATTGTTGATGCCATAGGCATTTCATATGGCAGTGTGGTTTCGATTTTAAATGATCAGTTGGGATTAAGAAAGCTGTCTGCAAGATGGGTGCCGCGTTTGCTCTCAATTGACCATAAACCTAATCGTGTGACAACTTCAAAGGATTGTTTGGAGTTGTTTAACCGCAACTCGAAGGAGTTTTTGCGGTGTTTTGTAACTGTGGACTAAACATGGATCCATTACAACACTCCGGAGACTAAGCAGCAGTCTAAACAATGGGTTTCTCCGGGTGAACTGGCTCCGAAGAAAGCCAAGGTAAGTTTGTGGGCCAATAAGGCGATGGGCAACAGTTTTTTGGGATGCACGCGGGATAATCCACATCGATTACCTTCAAAAGGGGAAAACAATAAACGGCGAATATTATGCCAACTTATTGGACCGATTTAACGAGGATTTAAAAAAAATTACCCCATATGGCCAAGAAATAAGTTATTTTTCATCAAGATAATGCACGGGTGCACACGTCTGCAGTCTCAATGGTAACATTCCATAAATTGGGTTACGAATTGGTACCTCATCTGCCATATACTCCGCATTTGATTATTCCCAGTGATTATTTGCTATTTCCAAACGTAAAGAAATGGCTCGGTGGAGAGAGATTTAGCTCCAGCGATGAAATTATTGATCAAAGAAATTCCTATTTTATGGACCTCGAAAAATCCTATTTTTTGGAAGAGATACAAAAATTGGAGAAATGTTGGACTAAGTGTATTGAGCTAAACGAAGATTATGTTGAAGACTAAATTTAAAAAAAAACAAAAAACTGTGTTTCATTTAAAAAGTCACGGACTTATTGATCCGCCGTAGCAGACAAAAAAGTACGAGCATTTTTGAATATCGAAAATCACACGAAAATTACCAGAGTCGGCTTCACTGTGTTATAAATAGTTGAGTCGAGGAGTTCCAAAAACTTGCTGGTAAAAAATATGACAACATTTTTTTAAAAATATAGTGCAAAAGCTCCTGCAAGTTGTTATATAAAGTTATATTAAAGTTATATTTCCAACACAATTTAAAGCATCATGAAATACGAACCAGATATAATTCGTACAACAAGCTTGAGAAACACAACAGAAATGTGTTGAAAATAATTTCAACAAAATTTCAAATACCTTCACCATTGTCTCGAACTTTTTTGTTTTCATTATCCAGTTATAGCCTGGACACAGTGTTTACTAAAGCTGTCTCTATCTTATCCTACTTGAATGCAAGTTTTTCTGCCCTTTTGATATCTTACCATGTAAATTGCCCCTAACTTCCGATTTCATCGCATTGTCTTCCGTTGTCATATTTCAAGCTTTTCTTTCCTTTTTTTTGCTTTTGGTTATTAATATTATTTTTGTTATTTGAAATGTCAACATTCATGAATGTTGTCACTTGTATATTTTTAATGGTTTTCTCTTTAACTGTTGTTTACTCTTCTATTGTTTTGTTAATTTGTGTGACTCAGATGTTGTTGTTATTATTGCCTTGTAGTCCAAGAATACATTGTTGTTATTGTTATCACTATTGTTTATAATTTGTTATTAACAATAGAGCGAACGAATGGTCTAAGGATGTTACAAGTTTGCATAATATTACTGCTGGTGCCTTTATTACAAATCCATAGCTAGTGGCAATTATTATCAGGTAATTAAAATCAATGCACACAATTATTGTGAGAAATGGAAATTAACAAAAGTATACTTTAGGGCTGCAAGTAATAAACAATTTTAATTGCATACTTTAAGGAGAATGTAGAAATTACAGACAATAATGAAACTTTAAATTATATATGAAACTTTATTATATACAAATTTTCAACAGTAATATAAAGACTGGTCTTGGTACGATGTCGAACAACTACTAAGATTTATATAAAATGCATTGAGAATATGGATATTGACGTGTGTGCATTTACTGGTACTTAAAAAGTGATTAAAAACGAAAAACCAGTAGTAAATGGAATAAAACACGCAAAAAAACAGCACCTGCAACAGTATGCTGGAACCATATCTATGTTTGTAACATCCATATACTTACGTGCAAGCATAGTTTTCATGAATTGAAGATCTGCTGCCTTATGTATACATGAAAAAAAGGCAGCCGACCTTCAATTCATGAAAAAAAATGGCCCAGCAACATATTATGTTTGCAAGTATTGTTTTCATGAATCGAAGATCTGCTGCTTTTTTGTTTCTTTGTTGTCTGTCACGTTTCTGTTTCCAGCAGTTTTCAACAAGCAAAACCATACTTGGGTTACAAAAACATATTATTATTGTGTCTCCAACATGTCATATTGACTAGCAAACACAATGTGTTTGGACACAAGTATAATATATTTGCGACAACTACAAACACGTTATATTTGCATACAAACAATAAAAAAAGCATATTTTGCAAGCTGATTTCAACATAAACGTGACAGACAACAAAGAAATAAAAAAGCATCAGATTTACAATTCATAAAAACAATACTTGCAAACATATACATGGTTCCTGCAATATGTTGCTAGGGCAATTTTTTCAGCGTGTCTACAGATATTCTAATTAGAGAATTTTATTCAAATTTGAAAATCAAATTTATTTGAAATTAATTCGTAATAATTTCAGGAGATTTGAAACAAATTCAGTAAAATCAGGTTATCGGTATATTTAAAAATTACGCTTCAACAAAAAAAAAAAATGCATTCAGGTAATCTTTTAAGGGTAATCCATATCCAGCAATTAATTTTGTTGCTTATTTTCGTGATCTATGAACAAATTATAGCTGTGCCACATACAATCGGCTCAGTTTGTTTTTATTTCGGTATATTTTAGTCCTGTTTAACTTAAAGACAAACATGCTTGCAAAACATATGTTCGGTCCATGTCCAATTCCAACTTAAATTTTTTGAAAGGTAAGATACACAGTGCAACACGAAAACATATAACCATATACGGACACCACTACGTGATAAAACACCAAAAAAAAGACCCGTGTCACTGCCCAAAGTCATGCACTTTTTTATGGGCCCCCAAAGATTTGGGGGCTCGGTGTAATTTTTGCAAAAAAGTGATCATTTTGTCAGACTCATATCTTGCAATCCGTTCGAAATTTTGATTTACTCACTGAGGCAAAGATGTAGCTCTTGTCATAACAAGAGCATACACAATCAAAAAACTTCATCTTCAAGGCCAAAATGATACAGAATTATCGCATACTACACTGTTACTGCATCTACCCTTTTCTATAAATTACTTATGGATTCATTCGATGTAGCTTCTACATGAACAATTGTAGGTGCCAAAAACCTTGCTCATATATATTTGCCTGTGGTCAAGGGTTATGAACCAAAAACTGTTTAACCGATTCTAGGTACGGTTTTGGAAACTCGTATTCCTTTAATATATTGAGGAGAACTTCTCACAATCCCATACGATATATGTTTTCTATTTTTAGACACACTGATCACTACTGACAAATACAATTAAACGGCCCACCTTTAATTTTAGAGGAATAAGAACCCGTATAAAACTAGCACACATTAATCATTGCGTCACCGGCTGTCGGTATTACTGGCTAAACTAATACGTCACCATTGAAAAAATGTATTGACATTACTCATACATTTCAATCTGGACAATTTTTATCATTAATACGCCTCATTGACTTACATGTAATAAATGAATTATTTTTTCATATGAAACGATAAATAATTTAGATTTGACATATCTGCGGCGGTAGAAACCCGCCTTCTCACGTCCTCATAAGACTAGACCATGCTACCCATTCCGCGGGTGATATTAATGGCAAAACTAATAAAAATAATACGCCACAAATTGACAAATGTATTGGAATTACTCATACGTCTCAATCAAGAGCATTATTATTATCAATACGCCTCATGTACTTAAATGAATGATTCATTCATATGAATCAATAAAATGTACAGTTTAATATTGACATCAATGCGGGACTAGAAATCTCTAGTCATATACCAATCTAGAATACGCTACCCATTGCGCCTCCTAGGTTGGTATTAATGGTAAAACTAATAAAATTATATGCCAAATGTATTGAAATTACTCATACGTCTCAATTAAGAGCATTATTAATATCATTCATACGCCACATTTACCAAATTGAAAACAAAAATATTTTTTATTTATATGAATCAAATGTACAGATTAATGCTGGTTTATATTTTATCTCCAACCATCAAAGAAATAAAGAGACTCCACATAATTCGTATAACTACAAATCGCGCACGATAATCAATATATTACTCATACGTCTCAACTAAGAGCATTATTATTATCGTTCATACGCTACATTTAGTAAAATGTAAAAAATTTATTTTTTATTTCTATGAATCAATAAAATTTATAGTTTAATTCTAGTATCTGTATTAAATTAACTTCCCCGACGTTTATATTTTTTTAGATTTTTCATGGCTAACTACTCGTCAATCTTCAGCTATTAAATAAATAAAGAGATGTCGCATCATCGTACAACTACGACACACGCACGATAATTATCATTTATAATCATTGTACCACTGACGGCTACATTTAGGAGAAGGACGCCCATTTGAAAACCACTAGCATCGGAAAGACCAGCTTTGTAACCCTTAAAATCATTGATACAAACACCATAAGTTTTTAGTTTTGTTTGCACTTCATCAAACTTTTCATGGACCATGGACAGTGCTATATCCTGGGGAATTATAAATCGAATAAAACCCTCCGAAAGGATTTTAATGTTCGAATAAAGAATTTTGTACATTTCTCAGCTGATATTAGGATAAAGGGATATATGAAGATGATGCCCAATGCAATTATATATTAAAGATTTCACCTTCCATATGGTGGAGTCTCAAAGCAAATAGGACTAAACTAGGGTGACTGAGCACAATGACTGACCCTATGCAAAACTCTCTTACGCGAATTAACTTTGGTTGGCTCAAGCAAAGGATGCTGCCACTTATATCACATTTTGCCTTTTCAAAAACATTGTGATACCCCGAGCCGCCATGTTTTGTTCCCATCTTTGAATCCCCAAATTGGCTTAGTGTGGTTAAAGTTTCCTCGGCTATGATTGAAAAAAGAGCTAGATAAGCCCCTGGCGAACTAATTTAACTCAGCGAAAAGCTCCAAAGATTATACAGCTTATCTCCCGGAATGTCTTTGCAATCTAAAAACGGGTAAATTGAAATTTGTCTCCTACTAATACAAGGGCCGCACAGGAACATATAAGTTCGACGTTCTACCTAAAAAAAATGGTTTCCCATCACATCCCATGAAGCAACAGAGGAGTTTCTCACGTACCTGTGAGCGGTACGCTTTATATTTTGTTAGACTCGCTGCCTGAAAAATGTTTTCTAGAATAAACTCCAAATCCTACCTTACCATAGGAATCCTCTGTATAGAGGTATACGAGATTTGTCTTATATTCCCTTCCAGCACTAGAGACATATATGGGACCTAAGTAAAGAAGTTTCTCTCAAAGTCGTCCACTTCTAATATGGATTGCCACCAATCACTCAAAATAGATCTGTGATCCTAGGAAGTGGTCAACCATCTCGAAGAATGTCGTAGGCGGATTGCTGACGTTGCCACCATATGCCTGTGCAGCAGCTCGAGTGTTGTGTTTTAATTTTCCATTTTAATGATCTTAGCTAATGTACAGGGTGGCGCGTGAATCATGCTACAAAAACAAAACGTAATACATTTTTTTCTGTGTGAGTAATCAGCTAATTTCTTTTTTTATTTTGCAGGTTACTATTTAGATTTATCAAACAGAGGATTTGGATAGAGCAGCGGTACCATGATTTTCAGTCCTTCATTTCCGTTCAAAATGAGTTCAGGCGGGAGTTTGGCGGCACCCCGCCGAGTAGATGGACTAATATGAGGTGTGTAAACATGTTGCCGAAAACATGCCGAATCTGGAAGCATCGTACGACGACCGTACCATCGTCAATTCAGGCACAAATCCAAGCGTTTCAAATCGAAACTTATCGGCACAAATTGAAGTTAGCAGACGGTCATTAAACTTGTTTCAGTTTTTCAATAATTTTTTCCATTAAAAATAATAAAAATAAATAGCTTATAAAACTATGGCCGTCGGTGGTGCAATGGTTAGTGTGCGCGCCTCTTGTACATGAGATCATGGGTTCGATCCCTGCTCCGACCACCTTAAAAAATTTCTTTCAACGACGGTCACCTCGCTTAGTGACGGCGACACTATCGAGTACTTAACCATGAAAAAGCTTCTCAAAATACCGTTCGGAATCGGTGTAAAACTGTAGGTCCCAACCAGTGAGTATACAACTATAAAAGCGCACAGCTCACTGGTTGTGAGAAGCTCTCCCTCAATACCTTCATGGGATGTAATGGGAAACCATTTATTTATTTATTTATAAAAGAAGAAGTGAAATTGATTATTTTGGTGGATTGTAGGGAATATTGATATTTCCATGCCCACCAAATCATCTCATCAGCTCCCTTCTCCACAAGTATTTAGGTATATCATCACACATTATAGGTATAAGCAATTCTCAAATTAACGAGAATTGTTTCCGTACAGTCTAAATTACAAGCAAGTTAAACCCTCTGGAAGACGACAACAACTTGGTAAATTGCTTGTTTATGTTTGAAGAGGTCCATTTTCATCTAAACTGCAATGTAAACAATGGGGACCGTTATTTAAAGATGTTGAAGGAATTCTTTTACCCAGAACTGCGCCGAAGACAAAGCCGTTTCAACAGCATTTGGTTCCAGCAAGATTGAGCACCTAGGCATATAGCCAGACCGATTATGGCGGACCTCCTGGAAAAATTCCCAAACAAAGTAATATCCATAAACTCCACTATCCGTCACCTAACCTGACTGCCCCAAACAATTTTTTTTATGGGGTTATGTCAACGAAGGTGTGTACAAAAGGAAACCAAGGAATTTGACTGAATTCATTTAAACAATAATTGGGGCGATCCCGACTTCAACCCTTCAAGGCGCAATGAATAATTTTCTAATCAGGTGTCGCAAATGCGTGGATGAGCATAGAGGTCATTTGCGGTCTATCATTTTGAAAACCAATTAGTTATATAAAATAAAATTGAATTTTCTATACAGTAAAAGTAAAAATTAATTGAAATAAATTGGTTAAAAAAAGTGATTTGAATTTATTATTGTAGCACAATTGGTGCGCCACCCTGTATAATGTACTAAGGGTCATAGCTTCTTCTTAACTAGGTGACTTTTAATATTTGGATTACACGTAAGAATTCAAATTTGTCATGTCTATAAACGTCCCTAAAGTAGGCTTTGTATGCTTTGCTTGTATGACTCCCAAAAGTATACCCTAAAATATTTCCGAGCTCGATTATGTACTGTTCAGCAAACCCAATGATAAGGGGGTTGGAATCGCAGCCTCCCTCAAATTGGACATTGTATTAGAAGACCGCCGGTGGTACAATTGACATGAGTACAGCGCGTACGTATATAAAAAATAGAGCTGAAACAATATTTTGCAAACCGAAAAACAAAAAAAAAAAACAATCGAATAAAACCTAGTTGGTACAAACTTAAAACCCTGAAACTAACCAAACGACCAAAATTAACTTACTTTTTTACACTCTGAAAAAATTGGAATCAAGAAATTACTAAATCAACAAAATTGACTAATTTTCTTAAACAAGACTGAATTTTTTCATATACTATCACCTGTTTATAATCTGTTTACAAGTTCCAACTACAAGCATCATTTATAAAACAAAATCCAATCTTCTATTTTATTTCGCAAATCTGTTAATGATCGCATCGATGTCCAATTCAATGTCTCGATGGATGTGTAGCAATGCAAGCCCGGTGAGTTTGTCTTCTGCCATAGTTGATCTCAACCAAGTTTTGAAGCGACGGAGAGTTGAAAAACTTCTTTCGGCACAAGTGGTAGGTTTTTACATTTTTGATCATCACTAGTCTAGAGTAAAGAATTTATAGTCAAAAACTTTAGTTTTTACGTGTTGTTTTTTCTATCCTGTGACCCCCTCCGGAAAAAATTCTAGATCCGCGCCTGTGAGTACGTGGGTTTGATCCCACCACTGACTACCTTACATTTCTTTTGATGATGGCCACATCGATTCGTTACGAACTCTATCAAGTAATTAGCCCCATGAAGGGAGCTTCTCACAACCAGTGAGCTGTGCGCATTCTAGTTTTACTCTCACTGATTGGGACATACACTTTATCACCGGGTCCGAGCTTGTAACCAAACAACGCCTAATATTATTGAACTTATGTTCATGGATCAGTCAGAATTTGATACTGTCTAGTTCTTAAGCCAATGAACCCACTAAGATAGAATGTATGATTTGGATGTGTAACTCCTATGAGTATACTTTAAAATATTTGATAATTATTTTTACTTTTGTTCAATAAACCCATTAATAATGGTCTAAGGTCACTGCCAACCGATAACTTTGATACTTTATTGATATATTTGCACTGATGACATGTCAGAATTCTATTTGCTCGTGTTCATTAGCGTATGAACACCCCAAGGTATACTGCCATGTACAACTCACTCCTATAATTATAATCCACAATATTTTCGAACTCAGTCTGCTCTTCTTCTTCATCGTAGTAACACCTTAAGTTATACTTTGTATATGCATGTGTAACTTCTATAGTATACTCTAAAACATTTAAATATTAGATATCCCTTTATTCAGACACGTGTCAACACCCTAAGGTATGCTTTGCATGTATGACTCCTATAAGTATACTCCGAAGTAACATTGTTTTGTTTGTGTTAATCCAATCACTCGTTTCCAAAACATTTAATATAAAAATCATTTATATAAATTACAAGTCATGCTCGAAATAATTTATTGAACTCTTTCGAGTCGATTCGTGCTGTGTACACAATTTTTAATTCGGTTTTAAAAATTATTAAAAATTAATTGTCTTTAAAATTAAATGACGGAGAAACACAAACACACAGAAGGGAGGAGTAGAATACAAGAGAACATATTGTAACAGATGAAAATAAAGTGTTTTGAAACTGTGACAAGCGCCAGGAAAATTGTTGTGCGTTCGCGAAGCGATATGCTCCAAGTCACATGTTTTCGCATTTCTTTCCATATTTTTAATTACAAAGTCACGTAAAGTGCCGACATTTGAATAATAAACTAAAGATCAGACCAAACATGAAACATCAACACATGGTAAATTGATGTGCGTCGTCCTCGAAAAGCTTTAATAGAAAATTGCCGCTCTTTTGTCGAGTTCAAATTTGCATGATTAGCTCCCCTTCCACAACCATCTTCTGCCCCTTTCCCCATGGTTTCCATGCCACAAGTGATGCGTATGATAAAGATTATAATGAAAGTGACATAAATGGCGCCTAAATGTCAACAAATAGATGAACACATATGGACCATTTTTCAATAAGAGCAAATGTAAATATAAATTGCTATAATATGGAATATCAACAAGTCATCATTCCATGGAACAATAATAACCCCCGTCTGCGTTCATATTAATTCCAATGTCGAGTCGACGAGGTAATGATGGAGATGATGATTAATGAAAGAATTGCAAATTGGATTTCATACATTACACACAAAGCGGGAAAAATCAATAAAGATGAAAAGGATTTTCCTTCGGCTGGCATCTTCGATGAAGGTCAATTAAAAATGTGCGCAGCCATGAAAGAACTTGTATTTTGTTTAGTGGAATAGAAAAAAGTAATTAATGTTTAAGTGGACGATTACGGGTAGCAGGAGTCTATCTGGAGTTGCTCATTTTCCAAAAATTAAGGACATCAACTATATAGTTTAAAGAGTTCGAGAAATTTAAAAACCAATTTTAGCTTTGAAGGAGAAATAATAATGCTAGTTCATTTTCTTCAACCAATTTTAGCTTTGAAGGAGAAGTAAGAATTCCAGTTCATTTTCTTTATAAATGTATGAACTCCCTAAGGTAGACTTTGTATGCTTTTCACGCATGACTCCTATAAGTATACCCTAAAATATTTCAGAATTTGATTATCTCTTCTTCATTAAAACAATTGATAATGGTCTAAGGGTTGTAGCCTTCCCATAAGCTAGACACTGTATTAATAGGCAGGCTAAAAGATTGCGATTACAGTCGTACCTGGTAAATACAATAACGTAAGGATTAAGAAGCTTTAAAAAGGAATCTTCGATGAAGGTCAATTACAAAAGGGAGCAGCAACACAAAATAGCATTTTGATTTCTAGAATAAAAAAAGGAAATAATGCGCATGTAGATGATTACTTATACAAGAGTTTGGCAGGAGTTTATAAAGCAGTTTATACAGGAGTCTATTTGGAGTTGCTCATTGTACGAAAATGAGGGATTTCCATTATATAGTTTAAAGGATTCGAGCCCAAACGTTAAACACTGCTTTCGAACAGTCACAGTTTAAGCTTTGGAGGACAAGTAAGAAATACAGTTCTTTACTTTATAAATGTATGAACACCCTAAGGTAGACTTTGTATACTTTTCACGCATGCCTCCTATAAGTATACTCTAAAATATTTCAGAAGTTGATTAACGCTTGTTCATTAAAACAATTGATAATGGTCTAAGGGTTATATCCTTCTCTTGAACTGGACACTGTATTACTAGGCTGGTTACAAAATTGCGATTACTTTAAGACAAGCATTTAAGGAACAACAGGCTTCAAAAGGAAACTTCGGCGAAGGTCAACTACAGTGGGAGCAGCAACGTAAAATTGTATTTTGATTTATAGAATAAAATGCCTATGTAGACGATTACATATACAGGGGTTTTGGAGGGAGTTTATACAACAGTTTATGCAGAAGTTTACCAGGAGTCTATTTGGGGTTGCTCATTCTCCAAAAATTAAGGACTTCAGTTATATAGCTTAAAGGTTACGAGACCAAAAGTTAAACCCCCCCCCTTATGGAACGGTAGCAATTTTAGCTTTGGAGGACAAGTAAAAAAAATAATAAATAAATGGTTTCCCATTACATCCCATGGAGGGACAGGGGAGAGCTTCTCACAATCACTGAGCTGTGCGCTTTCCAGTTTTCACGCACTGATTGGGACCTACAATTTGACACCGATTCCGAACGGTATTTTGAGAAGCTTTTTCATGGCTATATACTCGATAGTGTCGCCGTTACTATGCGAGGTGACCGCCGCCGAAAGATTTTTTTTTTTTAAGGTGGTCAGAGGATGGTTCGAACCCAGTATCTCATGTACAAGAGGCGCGCACACTAACCATTGCACCACCGACGGAGGACAAGTATTTATTTATTACTTATTTTTCTAATGTTTATAAGCGTATGTACACCCTAAGGTAGACTTTGTACGGTTTGTACGGTTGACTCCTATAAGTATACTGTACAATGTTTCCGAATTTGAACATCTCTTGTTCACTAAACAAATTGATAATGACCTAATTGTTCCAGCCTCCCGTTAAACTGGAAATGGCATAACATTTTTTGGTTACAATCCGGAGATTATCGTTGTGCTTGCTTAAGACGAATAACTAAGATATAACTGACTTCAAAAGGAATCTTCGGTGAAAGCCAATTTAAAATGTTTGCAGGCAAAAAATTGATTTTTGGTTTATGGCGTAAAAAAATAATTAATGTCTATATAGACGATTACGGTAGCAGGACTTTTACTCCTGGCGTTACCCCTACACAAATAAAGTACTTCGAACATATAGCTTAACGGGTTCGATACCTAACAATAAACATCTTTTCGAAACAGTACCAATTTTGTAGGTTATTCTGTGATGACTCCTATATAATAAAAATCTTCAATTTCATAATAATAGTCACGTACACAAACAAGTGAATCACCCACGATCATGTAAGGAAAGTTTTGTTAAAACTCCTTAAAATATGCAGCTTTTTCTTAGTTGCAGTTTTGGGAGAGGTTTTTAGATTCCTTAATATATGCTATATTTTATAAGAATTTTTATTTTTGATTGCCAGAATTGGGCAAACAATTCGTAGGAGTGTATTTTTTTCTTTAGTTAATCTATGTTTGCAATACGTAAGTGGATATGTTTTTGGGCGCATTTTATTGGGTGGAAGAAGTTTTCAAATTCTACGAAAATTGTTCCACGAACCACATATGGTATAATAAACATACATGCGAAATTTCTAGGAGTGCGACGCAAGGAACAACTAAGCTCTGAAATGTCCTTTTTTGAAAACTTCTTACAAAACTACACAAAAAGTTTACAAGTAAAGTTTTGCAACATTTATTATATTTGCTAAATAGGGTAATTTAAGTTCCTTCCAGTGGTCTGGTAAGGAAGGACTTCCTGGTCACATATCCAAATCGACTACTTTGTATTTAATACTTTCCCATCTCGATTAAGCGTAATATATCGAATGCCTACTATCAATGTACAATAATGGTACAATTAGATGTTTGTTTTTATTGAACTCAACATAAACCGAGGTTATGTCCTTAAATCCTTTGATTCCTCCTCACTGCATAATGATGTGTTGAAGGCTTAATTGGTACAGATTGCAAAACGATTTGGAGTTTTTTTCTTTTTATTTGACTCCGACGACATTGCAGTGTAAACGGATGTAGCCTGTGGTGTTTAGTTAAGTCCGTCATGGGCCATTATTAATGCCTTCTCCCACAAACAGAATTTACACCACACAGCCATTCAGTCAGTCAGACGGTTGGGCAGAAGGACGAACGGATGTACTTACTGTTGCATTCGCTCATTTTTGTCCATTCACATTTGCTAATCTTTTAAGAGCGTTTTATTATGCATTTCAAATCCCAGCGAGTATGTCCGTGTGCCATGCAATTTATTTTCCATTACCATTCCCCCAACTTGTTTGGGCGTTCAGCATATGTTTCCTGCTTCGAAAGTCCTGTTTGGAGGTCATTTCGAGGGTTTTTGCTTCTTCATGTCGAGAAAGTTTATACGAAACATTTAACTATTGGGGCGCTTAGAAGAGGAATAGAGGTATAGAGAGCAACAGCAAAAAGCAAGTAGTTTATAGCATATGGAGGTCTTCATTAGATGAATTTGCTTAATTTAGCGAAAAAGTAAACTTTTTATGTACAAAAATGTTTTAGTAAAAAAACAACACAGGAATTATGTTAATCGTTTGCTGTTTTTCAAAGGACTTGTGTTCATTTGTGTGATTTAGGGGATTTTGTTTTTTTTTGGAATTTTGCAGTTTTTTTTCGAGGTTTTACTTTTATATTTAAGCTTAATCTGTTAAGTGGTGGTCACCAGGGAGACAAAACAACGAGCAATTGTATGAATGCGAGTAGACGGTATGACAATGAATGGTCATAATTCCGGTGAAATTATACTATAACCCTACTCTGACCACCTAAAATTTCTTTCGACGGCGGTCACCTCGCTTAGTGACGGCGACACTATCGAGTATTTAGCCATGAAAAATGCTTCTCAAAATACCGCTCGGAACCGGTGTAAAACTGTAGGTCCCAATCAGTGAGTATAAAACTGGAACGCGCACAGCTCACTGGTTGTGAGAAGCTGTCCCTAATCTCTTCATGGGGTGTAACGGGAAACCATTTATTTGTTTAATAACACTACAACCCTTAAAGTTTCAGCCAGCTGGGTCTTTCAATTCTTTTGACATCTATATGAAGCCAACAACTTTTGTATTGTTCCAAAAAAATAGAAGGGAAAGTGTATACAAAATAGGGAATACGCATTGTCACGTCAGAATTTCAAGAAATCTTTTTTGGTTATGAAGCAGAGTCGAATATTAATATTATCATTGCCAAAATTGGGAATAAGATACATTTGATCACACTTTGCTGAATATTTAATTTTATTTATTTTAAAAAAATTAATTCGTACACGCAAAGAAAAAACTCGTTCCTACCAAACGAAATCTCAGATAACTGAAGTTCGTTTGCGAATTGTATTTCGGAGAAACTCAAACGGAAACGAACTTCTGTTAAGCCATACATGTCATTTCGTTTGGGAGAAGCGAAAAATGTTTGCAGCAAACGAGTTATGAAAAACATAAGCTGAAAATAACGTTTGCGAGAAACGAAAAACGGTTCCGCCAACTGTTTGCTCGGTTACAGCAACCGAGTTGTAGTTGATCCTAACTAAAAAAACGTTTGCGAGAACTGAAAAACGGTGGCAGTAAACGAGTTATGAAAATTAAAGCTGAAAAAACGTTTGCGAGAAAAGAAAAATGGTTCCACCAACTGTTCTTTCGGTTACATCAACCGAATTGTAATTAAAACTTTTATTTTTTGTTTAAATTTCCAACTTTTGTGATTTTGGTTTTACCCATAAAGTTTGTTTTAAAAAAATGTTTGTCTATTATTTCACTGTATACCTACACGTCTGTCTCGCCTTGCATTCAAATTCAAAGCGCAGCAAACTACTATGCCTCAAATGCCCATCCAAGACATAGACTAATACTTATAGTAGACCTAATAGTTCTCTCACCAAATTTATGACATTTGGCCTGATGTGATATTTACGTTCGATGTTGAAAAGAATTGCTTTACTAATACCAGATAGAGGCAATGGTTCACTACAACGAACAAAATAACAACAACGGCATTTTGTTTTGAGTGTTAAAATTATTGTGTTAAATACAAAACAAATGTATGCTAACAAAATCAGTCAATAAAAAAATTTAAAACACATTTAAATTTCACAGTTTTTCCCCAAAATGTCATGAAAAATTAAAGCAATAAGTTATTGTAATTCCACCTGGTGTATGTCACTTTTCGTCATCTCTCTATCACACCGACCGCATCAAGAAGAGTGTGAAAGGAAACGTCAGATGAGCCAAATATTCTCTCTAGTATGAGATTACTCTATGATCCAAGATATATCGACAAGGCAGAAGCATTAGAGTGCGTGATCACATTAATGTGTATGCGTGAGTGTGTATGCCAAACGATTGGATAGATCTGTGTATATCCGTCTTTGTTTTCTAAGCTTGAATCTACAATTTGGATACTAAGTTTAAAGTAGTCTTTAATTTATAGCGTTTATTCCTTCTCCTATAAAAAAAATTAAAAGTGTAGTTACGGCCTTTTGCATTTTAGGTGACGATCATGGTGCAATAATATCTTCATGGTAATAGCAGCGCGCGTTGTTGTTGTTGTAGGCAGCAACAACAGGCAGTTTGTTTTTGTTCTATTCGCTTCACCTGTCAAACTCTACACAAATACATACCAACAACACAAGAATGCAAAAGAGTACAAAAAACACGAGATCTCGGTTGCAACAACCTGATACACATTTGCGATGTATGAGTTTATTTGGGAGAACTACATGAACGGTTGCGATTAATAAATTAACACAAATCAATCAAAGTATTGTCGTGGCAACTGAGCACTAAACGTTTTTTTTTCTTTGCGTGTACAAACACGTTATTTTTGCATGCAAATAAAAAAATTCAAATATTTCAGCGTGTATGGAGCAAAGTCCTCATAGAATTTATCAATCCTTTACATGGTTCTATAACAGCTATGGGCACACCAATCCCACCACACATGTATTCGTGTTTGTTGCAGAGCGACAAATGCAATAAGAGAAATCTTGTGCTCGTTAAAAGACGAACCAGTGACAATTTATATTTTATGCTGAAATTTATGAAAATTGAAAAATTTTATGCAAAATTGAATGTCTCTTTAAATAATATTGTCTGCAGCGATTTGCTGCAAAACAAAAAATTGTTCCTCCCATTTCTGAAAAAACATCATCAAATTTTGTTTTTGTGTATGCGCGGATGCGAGCGATATGCCCTCACTTACTGGCCATCAAACAACGACTAAAAAGTTTTGACTCTCATGAACACGTCGTGTGTATTTGACAGCGCAGTAAGCGTCGCACCGCGGGATACGACATGCCCATCACTGTTCTATAAGTATTGCTGGGTGTTTACAAAAAATAATGCACTCTATTAATTTTTGCCAAAACTCTTACATAGGTGGCCTCCAAAGAACCCAGAGGGTAAACGGCCTTACAATATGAGGATAACAAGTTTCTCCAACCGGATCAATTTTCTGCTTTTCTCCTCCAGTTGGTAACACCAATGTCTCGCAGTCACTATTCCACCTGGTCTTTCCAGCGAAGTCTTGGTCGTCCTATATTTCGATATCCTTCGAGTACGTCTTCGAATACCTTTTAAACTGCTTCAATTTGATCCACTCTACTGACATGAAATCTATCTTTTTTGTTATTTGGCTGCAAACATGACGCGTTTTTGTAGCTTGTCACAAACATACTATACTTGTGCCCAAATACATTGTGTTTGCCAATCCATATAACATGTTTGAGACACAATGATTAATAGGTTATAATATATGTTTTTCACACGCAAATGTGGCATTTTTTTTTTTAAAACGCTAAAAACAAACACGAGACAAAGAACAAAGTATCAAAAAAGCAGCAGATTTTCAATTCATGAAAACAGTGCTTGCGTACATGTACATGTTTCCTGCAATATGTTGCTGGGGCGGATATTTTTCAGAGTGTACATGGCGATGTCTATTATAGGACCATATATTTTTCGGAGCACCTTTCGCTCGAAGACTCCCAGTGATGTTTCATCAGTATGCGTTAAGACACAGGATTCTGCGCCATAAAGCAAGACAGGTTATATGAGAGATATTGTTGGATCTTTGTTTCGCAAGAGAGGATCTTATCTCTTAAGTGCTTGCTTAGTCCGATATAACACATGTGTGCAAGCACAGACCACCGTTTGATTTCTAGGCTAAGGTTATTGCTTCTGCTCATTTCAGATCCGAGGTAAATAAATTCGTCCACTACCTCGAAATTTTAATGGTTATCCACGTTCACCCTTTCATCGGGTGAATGTTCTGATGGCCGAAACCATTCACTTTGTCTTGTCCTCGTTTACTATCAGACCCATTTTTGTTGATTTCTTCTTAATTCTCAAAAATACTATGACGTCTAAATCATCAGCATACGAGAGCAGCATGTGAATTTTGCTGCTGATAGTTTTATTCGTGTTGACTGCGGCTTTTCTCCCGATGATCTCAATTAGTATGTTGAAGAGGTCGCATAATAGACCGTCGACCTGTCTGAGGTCACGCCTCGAACTAAATGGTACGGTGAGATCTTTACCAGTCTTTACTGATGATTTCCTGTCGGTCAGTGTTATTCTACACAGGCGTGTCAGCGTCCGACATAGCTTGGTACAGTATTCCCCGTATCGGGCTATCGAAGGTTAGCCAAAATTCACTAGCGAAAAACCCCGGCATGCATACATATTGAATGTTCCTATTGCGCAATATGTCACAGTTCCATATGGAAAATACTTTGCTGTGAACGGCGATGTTTATTTTACATCACCTTATTTTTTACATAACAACCTATAAACTTAAGTTTTAATAGTATCAACGCCCTAAGGTATGCTACACCTTTTGACTGCTGTCTCACTCAAACATGTTTATTGTTATTACATATTCGAATCATAACAATTTTCTTGAACAAATCCAATTGAACTGGTGCCAAATAATATTGAATAATTTTATATTATAGTCAAATTTATTATAGAAATTCCTAGGACATTTTAGGCTCTCTGTTGTTGTGGTCTATTGTGATGAATATATAAAACTTATGGCGCGTTATGTGGTGTTTGCCCAAATGCATGGCACATGCCACATGCCACATGGTGTCATGGTATTAATGGTTGTGCTAAACTTTTATGTGTGAATTCATGCACTACATATACGATTCGACAAAGCCTGAAAATATGCAGCATTTTGTTCACACAATCGTGTTCTTGCAGTTGTGGACATACAATATAACAAAGAGAACAAGAATACCAACACGAGTGTACAAATTATATACACACATATGTATATACTATATACATATGACACAAAATACTTCGCTAAAATATCTAAATGCCGGAGTAAGAACATTTTAATACATGTGCGACAAATGCATATATGAGTGTGGGTATGTGTTTAAATGCATATAGGAGTGTGTATGTGTGTGTAAATGCATATAAGTATGTTTGTTTAAATTTATGTAAGAGTGTGTGTGAATGTTGCGTGGTGGCTTCATTGTGTGAGTGCGTGTGCAAGGAAATAAGTGGAAACAAAATTCATAGCATACCATAAGGCGTTATTGTCATGATAAAATAATGCATATTTCAAAGCTATAAGTAATGAATGTGCCAACAGTCAGCAGCGTTTTGCATCTTATATCTCCTTGTCGAGTTTTCTTTCTTGCCCATTATCTTAGTTTTATGCTCTGGAAAATGAAGTCGAATGAAATGCGTTTTCAAATGTCAAAATTAATTGTTATCGCATCACATTAGCAACATAGATCCACGTAAAAATCATTCACAACGATGAATTAATGGCGCCGTTGACACACGATTATAATTAATGAGTTTTAAAATAGCCGGTATCAGCCAATATTGCCTATGGTTTTATGAAGGTTTTGTTGCTACACCCCACAATTTGTCAATAGATTTAAATTAATATCACACTTGAATGTAATTCAAATCGGGCTGTGGAACGGAAGTGCATATAATTGGAATGTGAGAACGGAGGAAATCATTAATGTAGATTTGATAGCGAGTTTGTGTTTGAATTGAGAACACACAAGTGAAAAACATCATATATCAAAATGTTAATTAATTTTTGGTTACAGTGGTTGCGATTCAGGGTTGGTAAACAACCATATAAAACAGTCTGTGCAACGAGAATGATAAAGGCGAATGTCTCTAAGAGTATACTGTTTTTTTTCAGAATAAGTACACAAAAATACACATTAACTTGGCAAAGTATTTAGAGTACTCTGAATACTTTATAAAAATAAATACGATTTATCTTTAGTTTCTTCAACTTAAGTTTGATGTGGTCGGCACCTAAACCGGCTAGTCTCGTGTTGAATATTTCGTGTACATTTCATCGAATATAACGATAAACAAAAACAAGTTGCTTATGTAGAGAAAATGTATGTACGAATAGAGTACACGCTGGATGCAAATATATCATGTTTGTAGCTTGCCGCAAATATAGTATACTTGTGTCCAAACACATTGTGCTTGCTATTCAATATTACATGTTGGAGATACAATAATTAATAGGTTATAATATATATTTTTGTGACCCAAATGTGACTGTTTGTTGAAAACTTCTGAAAGTGAAAACGTGTCGTATAACAAAAAAACAGCAGCAGATCTTCAGTTCATGAAGATAATGCTTGTAAACATATATGTACATGGTTTCTGCAATATGTTGCTGGGGACCGTCTTTTCCAGTCTGTAGATACTTTTATTGAGATTGTGTAGACCCGCTTATTGAAGGTGCCACCATAGTGTAATTAGTCATAAAATTTAAGTCTAATAAACTAAGTCAAATAAAAGAAGTAAAGAAGAAAGTAAAGACGAAAATGTATGGTCTCAAGGGGTTAAAATCCATTTTTAACGCTTTCCTGGATGCGGTCCTGGATGAATTTTAATATAACATATGTATCCGCAAAGCAAAAAGTCTACACGCTGAAAATCGATATTATTTTTTTGTTTCCACGAAAATATAGTATGCTTGTGTCCAAAGTCATTGCGTTTGCTGTGCAATATTATATGTTGTAGATACAATAATTAATAGGTTATAATATATATTTTTGCGACCCAAATGCGGCTTGTTTGTTGAAAACTGCTGTAAGCCGACCTTTTTCGTTATCAATTGGATATTTTTAGAATTTATCGCTAATTGGGCTTTCAAGGTCACTTTATAATTTCAAGGTCACAAATTAAAGACAATTTATTAAATTTTTCTACCCGACGTTTCTTTCGTATTTTCCAACTTCTTCAGGTAGGCATTTTATTAAATCCGACAACGAATTGTTCTCGCAATAATGCTATAGTTTCACGGACTTTGTGAAACCAAAGTGGCTCGATAAGGGACGTCAATCAAAATTTCGATCCGGCTGGTCTCACTGTTAAAGAAAAATAGGTCTGTGATTCCACCAGCCCATGAACGACACCAAACCGTTGAATTGCCCGGATATAATGTCACCTCTTGAACTTCTTCGGTTTGCTCTTATCATGACGCGATAATGGGTGCCGTTCACGGTTGGGACACATTTTGAGCCTATAGCTCTTCTGCAAAGATACCATCATCAGTGAGCCCTTCAACATTGATTTCAATACCATATTTTCAAACTATATTCCGATCCTGGATCCAAAGAATTTCAGCGTGTTCGTCATCTTTATATTCCTCCTCAGGAAACAAAGATTCGTCTTACTTATGAAAAAGCTGTTCTCTCTAGGCTAAGCCAAGTTGTAAGATAGTTCAAAAGCCTGTGTTCCATTCTGCAAAGGCCTGTTTTTTGAAGAAATATAGAACGATGATTCCCCCAGCCCAGAGGCGGATTTAAGGGGGGGCGCACCGGGCGCGCGCCCGGGGCCCCGCAGTTTTGGGGGCCCCGTGACTTTATCAATCTTCCTATAATAAGCTAAGTCATACAAAAAGGGTGCAGAAATCAAGTTTTTCTTCTACATATAAAAATTAAAGTGTTTATTTTTCTACCAAAATATCCATTATATATTAAAACAAGGACCAATCTTTATCAAATGCTGCAAAAAAATTTACCTATAATGGTTCAGAAAACTAAAATGGAATTTATTTATAGAAAATTTCATTTTCATGAACTTTGAACGCCCACTATTTTTGTGAAGCCAATCTATAGTCCACCTGTTGTAACGATGTTTATCTTTATTAATTTTGAATTATAAAATTATATACTTATATTTATGTCATTACAAATAATTAGTATCAGGTGGCATTCGAAATAAATTTGTTTTTAAGACTTTAAATCAATTAAAAATTGTCCTCCCAATTGTATTGCAACCTTCCTCACGGTGAATTATTTACAAACTGTACCACGAGTTTAACAATTAAAACTGCATGATAAAAATATTGTTACAAATCATTCTCGTGAATTTTAAATAACATGTTTCAGAAGGCAATGTTTAAAAACTTATTTATTTATCTGCAATCTTTGTTTTTGAAACATAATATGAACAATGATACGCCATTTATCAGACGCTGAAAAAAGAAAAGGTAAAAAACAATATGAAGAATTTATCAACCAATAGAAGGGAGCATTAGATAAATTTATGATCACTCTAGGTAATTCTGTGGGCACAAAAAAACAGATGCACTTACAGCTTCCACCAGCCGACAAAATGAGTTTGCTGAAACTCTTGGTATAGAAGAAGGCATACGTGAAATATCTGTAGACAAAGGCAGGCAAGATATGCCGATGGAAAATATCGATAGTAAGTCGCAAAATATTTCATTGGAAATAAAATTAATGTGGATTTATACGGGCAATAGTCAAAACAATACTTCTCTATGGTATCGTAGTTTGGTGGAGGTCCCTCCAAAAGAAATATATTCTGAATTCCTTGATGAAAATTCAAAGATCAGCACTGATTAGCGTTAATGGGGCAATGGGCACGACGTCAGGTACTGCACTTAGCGCTATATTGAACATCTTTACTCCTGATATCATGGCCGAATAGGCAGCCGTTACATCCCTGGTGAGAATCTGAGATTGTGGCGTTTTGATATCGGCACATTAAGGACACACTGAATTACTACACCGGATCACTCTACCTTCTACCAGCGACAAATCTAAGGACTTCTATTCCGAACAGGAATACCTGGGAAAAGTCACTGAAAGGGGATACCAGTAGCATCAGATTTTTCACGGATGGATCAAAGTTGGACGAGCAAGTGGGCTATGGGGTCCATTCAACGGACCTAAATATAAATATCTCCGTCAAGCTGCCTGATCACTGTAGTGTATTTCAGGCGGAAAATTACCCCCAAACTGGAGGTTGCTGAACTACCGAAAAGTAGTGTCACAACCTTCCGGAGAATATGTATCTCAACAGACAGCCAGGCTGCCATCAAATCCCTGGAAGCCATATTTGCTACGTCCCTCACGGCGAAAGAATGCCACTCATCACTTAGGGTGATGGCAGAGTATTTTGACATCAGGCTCATCTGAGTACCGTGACACAGCGACATTCCAGGCAATTGTGTAGCGGATGCGTTAGCTAGACAGGGCACTACGGCACAGGTTCTTCCGGCAAAAGAAGGTGTTAGTATGCCAGTCTCTACCTGCCGTTTGCAGATCAGGCAGTGGGCCACAATATGTTCAAGGACAAGTGGAGACTTACTTCAGCTTGCAAACAAGCCAGGGTCCTCTGGCCACAGGTGGACAGGAAGAGGACTAGGCAACTACTTAACTTGCCGAGAGACAGGTTATCCACAATGATAGGAACACTTACGGGACATTGTCTTGTAGGAAAACACGCCCTCTGATTGGGACATAGAAACTCCACTCTCTGTAGATGCTGCATGGAAGAGGACGAGGTAACGACGAAACACCTTCTCTTGGATTGCCCTGCTCTGGCAGGACTGAGAAGTAGGATATTCGGAACACATCTAGTTAGCACAGTAGCCCTATAGGATATTCCTGTAGGTCTTATAGACAAATTTATTGAAAGGGCAAATTGGCTGGACGACTAGTCGTTAGTTGCTATGGAGGAAACTGCAGGTATCACAATGGGCTTATATAGCCTAAGTGTGCTAGACAGCGTGCTGTCTTGTAGCCTTGCCAACCAACCAACCAAATAAAATTAAAATACATTTTCTCTGGCCTAATGTATTAAGAATAGAAATGGTTGAATTTCTCATTTGTAATAAACTAATAAATATTGGCCATATTAGTCAAATTAAATCGATATATAAACACGGTGATTGCATTTTTATAGGAAATCGTTGAGTGGAGAATGTGAAGAAATAACGTGGATAATTTTTTCCGAAACATCCAAATCTATATAATGCTATCCATGAAAATTATTTTTGGGCTCAAAATCCAAGTTGACAACTGGGTTTCAAAATTTTAAACATATTGGAGCTACTTTGTCCGACCATAAAAAATCAAAGCAACATGTCGCCTCAATGTGGACACTATACAAGCGCTCCATGGTTTCAAATTGCGTCAATGCACAAAATGCGAAAATTGTAATGCAAAACGAAAGGTTTTGGAGAAACATTTTACGAAGATTTGTATCCACAATAAAATTCCTTGAAATTAAATGTACAGGACATAACGAAGTTAAAGATCTTCCAGTATGATGGTTTTTTAAAGTCATACTTGCACGAATACAGTTGCGCGAATCATTACTTTTACATTAAGACTTTTAGTTATGATTTTGGTCTTACCCATAAAGTTTGTTCTAAAAAAAGTTGCAATTTTTGTTTATTTTATCACTGTTTACGTACACGTCTGTCTCGCCTTGCATTCAAATAAAAACTAAAAGCTCAGCAAACTGCAACGCGTCAATTGTCCATCCAAGATATATTGATAAGGTAGAACTACAAAACATCGAAAAATGCCTACCAACCAAATCTACGCACACTTTTGTGATGGTTTGGTTTTCCCAAATATAAAATGTGTGAATTCATTAGTGGCTATGACATCATTGACTAATTTTGTCGGCAGGGCGAAGTCTGCCGGCTCAGCTAGGAGTTTAGATAAAAAAGCCAAAGATATGAAAGAAACTTTTCCAAATGTGGAAACGATTCTGGAGAAGGATCATTTCTTGTCTTAAAAGAGTAAAGAATTCTTTAAGAAATTCCATGACAGAAAGAAAGACTCAATACTATTGCTGTATTGCATATAGGTAGTGATTTACTTAAAATTATTGATATTAATGATATAATTTACAAGTTTGCAAGCCAAAAAGATAGAAAAAATTTTCTGTATTTTAATTAGTACTTAAAGTAATTAAAGTACGTTTTTAAGTTTTATAAAATTTTGGATTATTTCAACAAAAATGTGGTTATTTTTTGATTATTTTTCAGGGGCCCAATATTTATTCTGCGCCCTGGGCCACATCCAACCAAAATCCGCCTCTGCCCCAGCCCATAACCTACACCAAATCATTATTTTGCCTGGAAGTAATAACAGCTCTTGAACCTTTTCGGATTGCTCGTTAGATCAAATACGGCAATTTTGCCGTAGGCCTTAAGCCGGAAACGGGTATCATCGCTGAACCATATTTTGGTCGAAAACAGTGGATATCATTTAAGCTTTTCAGGAGTTCAAAGACTGAAACAGTGCCTGGCTCAGTCTTTCCAAGATGTAATGTCAAACAATAAAAATATCTCAATTGTTTGATCTGCAAAAAAACCTAGATAAAGCACCTCAACATGAATCACACATTACCTCTAATTATGTTCCCCTCTGGGCTGCCCAAAAATATATTCGCTGTTCTGGCCACATCTCCGGAAATTTTATTCCCATATTTACACGTTCCCATGCACTAATGCGCCCATTGATGGGATATCAAACGTTATTCCTTATAAAGATTGCTTATAGATCTTTAAGATGCCACTGTGGCGTGGAGTCCATATGCTCCTCGATTATCAGTGACAAATTTCACATTCGTCTATCCAGTGTCGTTGATTACCCATTTCATATTTTTCGTGGTCGTCTAAGCATCTGCTTGATCGTTTTAACCTCTGCTTGATCGTCTTAGCGTGCACTGTGGTCAGGTAGGCAAAAGGGCTGTTAAATATTTAGGCCTTCGATAATGAAATGTATTCCTGATCTTTCATCCTTCATATATCCGTCAGTACAACAGTGAATCCCTTTTCCGCTGTTGGTTGGGAAATCATCTCATTACGACTAGAACAAATAACCGAATTGGTCAAAACCGAATTAGAGGTCGTCAGCACCACATTAGATGCTATCAAATTTGAATTAGAGGTTGTCACACCCGCAATAGAGTTTGTGACACCCGCAATAGAGGTTGTCACAACCGCAATAGAAGTTGTCACAACCCCAATAAAGGTTTTACAACCGCAATAGAGGCTGTCACAACCGCAATAGAGGCTGTCACAACCGCAATAGAGGTTGTCACAACCGCAATAGAGGTTGTCACAATCGAAATAGAGGTTGTCACAACCGCAATAGAGGTTGTCACTACCGCAATAGAGGTTATCACAACCGCAATAGAGGTTGTCACAACCGCAATAGAGATTGTCACAATCGCAAGAGGTTGTCACAACCGCAATAGTTTGTCACAATCGCAATAGATGTTGATTCAACCGAATTTCAGTTGTGGAAACTAAATTCAGTCGTGCCAACCTCAATTCGGTTGTGGCAACTGCAATTCGGTGGCAGCAGGCAAATTTTCGGTTGCTACAACCTCTTTTCAAACAGTTAGTTCTGTGAATGTATCAGGAGACAGCTAGACAGTAGTTTGCCGTCACCATTTTCTCTGAAATGCGTTCTGTTAATTTTGTCGATGCTGAGAAACCTGTTAGCTTTACCAGTTAACTATGGTGAAATAATTTGTGATCCTCTCGGATTCGATCTATTATTTGCCATAGACAATATATATTGCCATATTGTGGACATCGGTGGTCCAATGGTTAGTGTGGGTAACTCGTGTATATGAGAACAGTGAGTTTGATCTCTGCTTGGACCGTCTTACATTTCCGTCGACGAAGGTTAACTCGCTTAGTGACGTCCACACTATCAAGTAATTAGCCCCATGAAAAAGCATCTCAAAAAACAAGTTCGAAACCGGTGCAAAAGTGTAGATCCCAATCAGTGACAGTAAAACTATAAGTAGATAGCGCACAGCCCACTGCTTGTGAGAAGCTCTCACCCTGTCATGATATATAATGGAGAAATAATTATTTATTTATTTCGACTACAGATACGTTCGCCAAGATCGGTCTTATTACACATCTAAGGGGCGAGGATACAATTTAGGCCTATAGCTCTTGTGCAAAGATACCTCATTGTGGTATTTTCAAAGTATATGCAGATCCAGGATTTCCCCCAGTATTTCGCCGTATTCGGCATCTTTATAGACTTCCTCAGGAAGCAATTCTTCATTTTCCTTATGAAAAAGCCATATTTCTGGGATATGCCAAGTTGTAATAAGTTTCCCTTAGTTATACCCGTTCAAATTAATTACCTAGAAATTACAATCTAATCCAACAGACTGTTTGAAATGTGTGAAAATGATTAATGAACTGGATGGAAACCTTTCCGTCAAACCCCTGTCTAGCTAGAGATTCATTAACTGATGCGATCAAACACTCAATTCACTTTTATTTATTTATAATCCCCAGATGTCGATGGCTTCCAATCTATCACTATTCAGCAGCGACAATCAGGTGATGGACGGCCTTGTTTGTATAATTGAATTCGGATTCGAAATGCCGCATTCACAAAAATAAATATTTGAAAAGACGATAACCATAAATTGCGGTTGGCACAACTGACATTCGTTTTTAACGACGTTTTTAATTAACAGAAAAAATAGATTTTGATTAGATTGTGATAAACTATCACATTGGTTTTCATAACCTCCAATTCTACCTCCAACCTTCAATTCAATTGCGGTTGTGGCAACCTCTATCGCGGTTGTGACAACTTCTGTAGCGGTTGTGACAACCTCTATTGCGGTTGTGACAACTTCTGTTGCGGTTGTGACAACCTCTAATTCAAATTTGATGGCATCTTATGTACCATACGACCTCTAATTCGGTTTTGGCTAATGCGGTTATTTTTTCTGTAGGGGGGGGGTAGAGAGTCGTAAAAAGATGATTTACAAACCAACAGCAGACAAGGGATTCACTGCTGTACTGACGGATATATGAAGGTTTCAATATCGAAGGTCTAAATATTAAACAGCCCTTTTGCTTTCCTGACCACAGTATAAGCTAAGGCTAAAACGATCAAGTATTTAGATGTTAAGCCGATAACGGAATGTATGAGATGGATAGTCAACGACAGTAGATAGACGAATGTGAAATTTGTCACTGATAATCGAGGAGCATATGGACTCCACGCCACAGTGGCATCTTAGAGAACGATAAGTCAGGACATTGCCTTTATAAGCAATAAAGTTTGAACTCCCCATCTATGGGCGCAATAGAATATGGGAACGTGTGAATATGGGTATAGAATATGTGGAGACGTGGCCACAAGAGCGAATATATTTTTGGGCATCCCAGAGGGAAACATGATGAGAAGTATTGTGTGATTCATGTAGAGGTGCTTTTCCCAGGAGGGATTTTTTGGCAGATCAAACTATGGTGATATTTTCATGGTTTGACATTTCATCTTGGAAAGACTTAGTCAGACATTTTTTCAGTCTTTGGACTCTTGAAAAGCTTGAAGAAGATCGCCTGTTTTCAATCAAAATATGATTCAGCGATGGTACCCATTTCCTGCTAAAGAGCAATCCGAAAAAGTTCAAGAGCTGCTATTACTTCGAGACAAAACAACGGGTTGGTGTTGTTTATGGGCTGGTGGAATCATCGTTCCATATTTCTTCAAAAAACAGGTCTTTGCAGAATGGAACACTGCGGCTTTTGAACTATCTTACAACTTGGCTTAGCCTAGAGAGACTATCACTTTGGTTTTGCCAACCTCCAATTGGGTTGTGACAAATTCTAATGTGATTCTGACAACCTCTAATCCGGTTCTGACACCCTCTAATTCCGTTGTGACAACGTTTAATTATGCGGCTGTGACAACCTCTAATGCGGCTGTGACAATCTCTAATGTGGTTGTGACAACCCCTAATGGGGTTGTGACAACCTCTAATGCGGTTGTGACAATTTCTAATTGGATTGTGACTTCTAATTCGGTCGTTAAAACCTCTAACTCAGTTGTTAAAACATCTAATTCGGCTGTAACAATTTCTAATTCGGGTGGGACAACCTCTAAAGCAATTGTGACTACATCTAAATTCGAATGTGGCAACCTCTAGTGGAATTGTGACTATCGTTAACTTCGGATGTGGCGGCCTTTAATGTCGGTTGCGACTAACTGGGTTATCTCAATCGAATTTTTCTATGTGTGTAAAGTCATTTCTTTAGAAAACCCCAAAACTCTTAAAAGTATAAAGAAGTATCGTGCGATCTGCGGCCATGTAGGCGAACTTGATGTCTTGATTACCGCAGTTTTGAAGACTGAAACTTGATAGTCAATTTCATACATTTAAGAGAAAATAATAAATAGTAATAAGATTGTGACCGTTGGTGGTGCAATGGTTAGTGTGCGCGGCTCTTGTACATGAGTTCGTGGGTTCGATCCCTGCTCTGACCACGTGACATTTCTTTCGACGACGGTCACCTCGCTTAGTGATGACGACACTATCGAGTACTTAGCCATGAAAAAGCGTCTCAAAAATGCCGTTCGGAACCGGTGTAAAAACTTTAGGTTCCAATCAGTGAGTTCATCACTAGAAAGCGCACAGCTCACTGGCTGTGGGAAGCTCTCCCCAATCCCTTCATGGGATGTCATTGGAAACCAATTATTTATTTTAATAAGATTGAGCCCTTATGCTTTCTCTATCGCATCCTAAAAACAATTATCTAAAGGAAATCTTCAAGAATGCCCTTCAACAAAACATTGGGTGGCCTCATTAAATCCGCTGATGTGTGTTGAATTCACTCAAACCCACCACACTACACAGTCACCCACTCACACTCGACTGTGACACTTGACGTTTGGGTTCGTACTTAGAACATTTAATTGCACAAAATTTCTATTGAAATGTGAGTTTATACACGCGTGTGTATTGGTAGATACTTGAGCATATAAAACCGATTTTAAGCGCATCACCATCATCGACTTAAGTGCAATCGTGTTAGTGTAAAATCATGCAATTATTGCAATTAATGTGCAAAAAGAGGATAACTATGTTAATTGATGTTTACATTCAATTGCCTCTGAATGGACTGTTGGATGCATTAACTGGGTCAAATTGCCCATTCACTGCGATTAGAAGAGGATGTAATTCTGGGCAATAATAACACACAATGTTCTTTATGTTTTAATTGTATGAAAATTTACATAATATTGAATTGGTTTAGTTTAAATCTGAGTATTAGGCGGAATATTTTCCAAGAGCAGGAAATCAATTGAATAGTCAATTAAATAAAGACCCCATGGATTTTCAAAAAAAGTCTATTAGTTGAAGTAACGTTCGAGTATTTGAATTGCACAGTATGTATATGGGGGAAAACATGTGACATGTCCAAGTCAAAAAATAAAATGTTTAGTGTCTTGCGATAGTTTAATATAATGGGGTTTCCAATAGGTATTTGACAACTTTGAATTTAATTTGTGAACGCACTATTTCACTGATCATCTAACGGTTACTTTCCTATTTTTCAGTAAACTCAACATTTTCATCATGGTAAAGTACACGATCGAACAACGTATGCAAATTAAAAAAATGTACTACCGAAATTCGGAGTCAGTCATCGCAACTTTAAGAGCGTTAACTCCAATTTTCGGTCGTTATTCTCGCCCCAGTAGACAAGCAATAACAAGTTTAGTGGAAAAATTTGAGTCTACATATTCATTGTGTGATGGTGCCGTGGCAGCGAGACAACTGGTTGGTCGAAGTGACGAAAATATCGCTGCCGTACAGGCGTCCGTAGCAAACGATCGAAATCAGTCGATTTCGCGGCGTTCTCGAGAACTTGGCATTGCCCAGACCACTTTATGGCGAATTTTGCGTAAAGATCTTGGTTTACACCCATACAAAATCAAGTTGACTAAAGAATTTAAGCCGATGGACCATTTGACGCGGCATACGTCCTCCGTTTGGGCTCTGGAGAAAATGTGCCAAGATGATGAATTTCATCGCAAAATCATCTTCAGTGACGAAGCTCATTTTTGGCTCAATAGGGTTCGTCACTAAGCAAAATATGCGTTATTGGTCTCGTGAAAATCCACATGTGCTTCATGAATCACCACTTCATCCACAAAAAATAACTGTTTGGTGCGGTTTGCATGCCGGCGGCGTCATTGGACCATATTTTTTCGTCGGCAATAACGATCGTTACGTTACTGTGAATGGAGATCGTTATCGCGCCATGATTACCAATTATTTTTGGCCCGAATTGGAAAACATGGACTTGGACGACATGTGGTTTCAACAGGACGGTGCAACAAGCCACACAGAACATGTTAAAATCGATTTATTGACAATGGACCAGTCAATTGGCCGCCTCGTTCGTGCGATTTAACGCCTCTAGACTTTTTTCTTTGGGGCTACGTCAAATCATTGGTCTATGCCAACAAGCCGACGACGTTGGAAGAGCCAACATTGAACGCGAAATAGCGGCCGTTACGGCCGAAATGTGTGACGAATCCAACGAATCGACCGCTGCCGACGTGCCCGCGGTGGCCATATGAACGAAGTCGGGTGCCATTCATAAATGTTTTGATTGTATTTCAAGTCGATCATATAGTTTTGGAAATATTTCAAATGGTTTGCGTTTTATTTACAAAAAAAAGTTGTCAAGTCCTTATTGGAAAACCCTTTATTTACGTAAACTTAATGAATGCATTATTGTATATAGTGATTCTTACAGAATTCTTTTGTATGCATTTTAATAAACTTGTTGATTTTAGAATATAAGTAAATTTTAACACTTTAAATCGAGATTACAACAATACAAACATGATCATACCTAACAATCGACTTCTTGAATAATTTAGGAACAATCTATTTTTTACAAGCTTATATTTCATTCAAAATACACTTTCGATCTGATGATTAGAATCACTGAAATTTCTTGTTTTAGAAGGTCATATCTTTTGAAAGGTTTTGTCAATAGCTAAACTCTTAGTATCACCAGAAAGAGCATTTTCCTAAGATTACAAAAATGATACAACAACACCATTAAACTTTAATGAAACAGTATTATAAAGGTTCTTTTCCAAAAAAAAAACAAATTTTTCCGTTCAATATGATTTGAACCACTTTGCATTTTTAAACTTTTTGTAAGAAGTCGTTTTTCATTTATTTATCAATTAAAAGCAAAATATTGCTTTACAATTAACATTACTGAATAATGGGCCAGAAAAGTATTTCGAATATATCGGAAAGAGCCAATACCGATGTTTATCATTCGCAAGGATATTCTTCGGGCCATTGCCCGGGAAATTGGGCGAAGTCTCAAAACTGTGTGGGATACTTAAAAACCGTTTTGACTCAAACCGAAAAGAGAAAAATCTTAATAATTTCGTCAAACTCTTTTCTTTCAACACCAAAAATGAGGATTCAAGCTGATATTCAGGCAAGTATCTCGACAATAAAATGAGCCATTGCAAGTTGTAATTACCTAATATTGAAAAAACTGATGAAAACCCCGCCGTTGAATAATGTCCGCAAAAAAATCGATTACAATTTGCCAAGGTTATCTGGTCACGCTAAATGAACTACATCGTTCATGAACTACGAGTATCCAACTCTATTTCACACTATTCGTCTTTGGTTAAGTGCCAAACACACATCATCGTACCGGAGTTATTTACACGTGCATCAAAAAAAGTTTTTTTGGGAAACAGAATTTGAAGTTTCAGAAAGGTATATCAAAAAAAAAAAAATTACAAAAGTGATCCAATATTTTTTTTAGATATAATGGTGGAGATTTTTCATTGTTGTACGGAATAATATCAATGGTTATGGAGAAAATTTTTCGAGTTATGGCAATTTTTTTCTTCAGAAAAATTTTGTCATTTAATCGTATACGCCACTTTTTGTGAGAAATTGGTGAAAATGTGGGATAGACGTGGTAAAGAAACATGTTTTTAACTTATACTTTTGTTTTTTTTTTTAAACACTAAGGGCGAGTTTCACACTCTCCATTTAAAAGCTCAATTTAAAAGCTCACAGAAAATTTGCATATTAAATGACAAGCATCGGGCATTTAAAGTACATTTAAATGGAGAATTTTCAACTGTGAAACTGGCCATAAGATTCGTATTTATATTGTTGCTATTTAATTTTTTTATTATTCGAAATTAACCCTCAGTAGGTATTTCGTATTACTGACGTTACAGTGCTTTGGGTAAGATATGACCCAGTAGTAGAATCTTACTAAAAATTTCTGAATTGATTATTATAGTTAAAAAGTTCAGATGTAGAATAATTCAAACATTTTTAATAATATCATTTCAAAAATATGTATATAAAAACAATTAACTAAAAGTCAATATACATCGCCTATTTGCTGAAAAATTACCAAACAATCTTTTTGAAATTGAGTTTGATAATTCAGTCCGAAATATAATTTCATCAGAGAAAAACAAGTCATTGGAAGTTTATCCTCCAAAAGGAGCTGTTAAATACTTTTCTAACTTAATATCTGGTTAATAAGAGAAAAAATTGCTTTTTTTTTTATTTTTTTTATTATTTATATTCAACCGAATTTCCATAATGAAAACTTGTGTTCGAGTGATATAAATTTGTCGTTATATTTTCATTTTTATAAATATTTTAGTTTATAACAATTATTGTTCTATGGAGTATTGAAGTTGAAACATTAATTAAGTTTATGTTTAGAATTCAGTTTTTTTTTTTAAATTTATAATAAAGTCTTTAAAATAATTTTTTATTTGCATATAACGGGTTTTTCAATAAGAGCGCTACAAAAGTTTTTTTAAATAAAACAAAACCGGTTTTAGATACCAATGAAATTCTTTATTCCTGTGAAAGTACGTTCGATGCCATTATGTATGGAACTTGATTTCTTTTGCATGGCCACCACGGGCACGCTTGCAGAAATCCAGACGCTGAACCCAATTTTCGACGGTTTTCAAGCATAAATCGGCCGATACTGCTGCAATTTCACGTTCGATATTCGTACGAAGTTCATCAATCGTCCCTGGCTTGTTGGCATAGACCATAGACTTGACGTAGCCCCACAGGAAATAATCTAACGGCGTCAAATCGCACGACCGAGGCGCCCAATCGACTGGCCCATTTCGTAAGATAACACGTTCACCAAACTTGGTTTCCAATAAATTGATTGTGGCATTCGCTGTGTGGCTTGTGGCGCCGTCCTGTTGGAACCACATGCCCTCCAAGTCCATATTATCCAATTGGGGCCAAAAAAATTCGGTTATCATTGAACGGTAGCGATTCGCATTCACAGTAATGTGCCGATCTTGATCATCACGGAAGAAGTACGGTCCAATGACGCCGCCGGCCCATAAACCGCACCAAACCGTAATTTTTTCGGGATGCAATGATGACTCATGGATTACGTGTGGATTGCTGTCTGACCAATAACGCATATTTTGCTTATTGACGAAGCCATTCAGCCAGAAATCAACCTCATCGCTGAAGATGATTTTCCGATGAAAATCCGAATCATTTTCAAGTTGTTGCTCAGCCCAATTCACGAACATACGACGCTTATGGTGGTCAAGCGGCTTCAGTTCTTGCGTCAATTTAATCTTGTAAGGATGTAGGCCAAGATCTTTTCGCAAAATTCGCCACAACGAGGTCACAGAGATGCACAACGCTTGAGAACGACTTGTGAGAGACACATTTGGGCTTTCTTGAACTGATGCCTCAGCGGCAGCAATATTCTCGACACTACGGGCACTTCTTTGTCTCACTGGCACGGGAACATTCTGTACTGTGCCTGTGGATTCAAATTTTTCCACTAGACGCTCAATTGTTGATCTGGTAGGACGATTATGACGACCATAAATTGGACGTAGCGCTCTTAAAGTTGAGGCCACTGACTCCAAATTTCGGTAGTAAATTTTAATAATTTCGACTCGTTGTTGGCTCGTATATCTTTCCTTGATGAAATGGCAAACCTTACTGAAGAGAAATGTCAAAAGAGCGGGGAAAAATATGGCGTCGTTTGCTGTCCCTATCGATTTACTTTTGTAGCGTCTCTGTTGAAAAACCCTTTACGTGGAGATAACGTAACAATTTTTGAATTCGCAAATTTCATATGTTTTTCATTGTGTATACGATGTTATAATGTTATGGATATACATGTTTTTATGGAATATTTCATAATCTGTAAGAGGTAGCGACCTGGGGACTAGACAGATTGATAGATCTAGCAAAATTACCATAGAAAGTGTTCTTATCTCAATTTTTTGAATTTTGTGATATACGTGCAGATAACTCCGGTACGACGACATGTTCGATGCAAATTGACTTGCCATAGACTAACATATTAGAGACCATTCATCTCGCTCTTTAGTTTTGTGACTGAAAGGATTTTAACGTCTGCATGTTACACGAAGGATTTGCATCACTGATGTTTGATAAACACAGCTGAAATTGTTACTGTGAATGTGCAAAATAAGTAAATATAAGAACATTGTGAATGCACAAAATTAAACATTGCAGTATAACTAAACATAATTCAAATAAACCAAAAAAATTTAAAAAAACAAAACCTTTTAGTACATAGTTGGTGTTATTAGTCAGCTTTACTCATTCTTTGTTTTATTCACTGTTCTTACTGTTGGATTTTCTGATGCCGTCTTCATGGGATGCGTTCCCGAAATATTTACGCACTCATATATTACTTTGTTTTTTTTACAATTTGTTAGGCCAAAAAATGTGAACTGTTAAACAAATTTATTGAAAGAAAATGTTATTTCCCCCTAAAACTATACTTTCAAATTAATACACTATTTCAAAGCACCCACAGGTATGCTTTAAATATGTCACATTGTAGTAACCTTAAGATATGCTACATATTTCAAGTTGGTAACATATTTAAAGACATTATCACGTAGTATACATAAGTATAGAGTAATGAAAAAGAAAAAAAACTTTTATAAATAATAATATAAACAAATTTATGCAAAAATTATGCAGGTGTTGTGTACCGTCACTTGTTCATAGCCAGGATTTTTCTGGTCCTAAGAATATTCTGTACTATTATTTATTATTATTTTGTGTGTGTATGTTTCAAAAATACCAGCGTAACATAATTTTTTAATTTAGTAGCAATGAGGAAAATAAAACAAAAAATAAATAAACAAACAAACGTGATTATATGAGGGAGGGTGAAATATTTGTGATATCCCTACGTTGTTGTTGGATACATATCGCATCCCAACTGCAAAAGAGTCGTAACTCCAAATTTACAACATTTCAGTGGAGGCAAAAAAACTGATCTTCCTAAGTTAGGAAATATGTGACAATTCTCACTAATAGACATATTAATGCAGAATTTTTTGGTCGAGAGGGAAGAGAAAATGACGATAGATTTTTACAGCCGACAGAAATGGTTCTAGGTTACACTTTTTAAGTAAAAAAATTCAATCTGAACATTTTGAGTTGCATCTGTTTTGTAATTAGCAGCTGATATAAATTAAGTGGAAAATGACTGCCGGGTTTGATTGCAGTCTATTTTAAATAACATTGGAAACAAGATTCCATGTACACTGAAAGAAAATCTTTACATCAAATCGATGATAAAGGTTCATCAATTGTTCTTCATTGAATTGATGATAAATTTCATCAACACAATGAAAAGATTCTCCAGTTTGAAGATTGTGCGTTTTTTCACCTTTTTCAGTTTCTTGAATTGATGATCTTTTGTACATCAATCTTCATCATTAGACTTTAGGAGTAATTAGTGGGATCGATTCAAAATATAGACGTAGTATTTGAAAAAACGAAAAAAACTAGTAGAAAATTGATAATACGAGTACTTGAGTTGTTAAAAAACGTATTGCAACAAATATATCACTGTGGAACACAAACAAACACGGTTCTAACAACGGATGTTGGTAGAGGAAGTACAAAAAATATACGTGTCGTCGGCGTTTTGAAAATTTACGCCTGCATTTTTTTAAGGGGGCTTGAAATTTTGCATATTCTTATGATGAATCGGCATAGGAAATCATGTTATCTTTACATTACAGGCATATGATGTGTTCAGCAATTTTATGTAAAAATGTACGAGAATGTCTTTGTGGAAAAGGGGTTAAAAAACACCCCTAAAAGAGGGGTGTAACGGGTTAAAATGAGGGGTGTAACGGGTTAAAATATTCCTCATAAAATTTCTAAACATACCAAAGTTCAAAAATCAACTTGAACGTCTAAAATTCAAATCTGAAAATCCATTTAAGAGTTAATTTCGTACTTATTCCGAGTTGGCGCTAAAATGCCCCACAAAACTGCATTTTAGGGGGTTGGTGTGTATTGAAAAAATATTCTCTGTAAATTTCCAAAAATCAAAGTCATTCCCCTACTCCTCGAATATACGTCGACACCATGCCAAGTGCTTTCGAGAAACTTGATATGGATTATTTTGAGCATCAGTTGGCAACAGAGTCCGATGAAGAACGCTATAAATGGGAGAGTATTCACTCTGTTATAGCTGACATATGCTGGACATTTGTTTGATAACGACATAGAATTACCAAGAGCTAAAATTATATCTACAGCTTAATTATGTTCGGTGATTTATAGTGCAAATTTTGTCAATACAAACCAACCCCCTAGAATGCAGTTTTGTAGGACATTTCAGCGCCAACTCGAAATAGGTACGAAATTAAATGGATGAATGGATTTTCTGTTTTGACTTATTTTTTGCATTAAAGTTGAGTTTTGAGCTTTAGTGTGTTAAGAAACTTATAGTAGAATTTTATGAGGCATAGTTTTGTTCTACATTTTAACCCGGGCCAGTCGGCAGCTGCCGTTTTTCTGCCGGGTGTGCTGAGGCCCTAACGAAAACATTTAGACCATGTTTACGTTCCTAATAAATATAAAAGTTAGTTTCATCGAGAAGATCGACCGAGACTTCACTGGAAAGACCAGGTGGAAGATTACCAGTGAGAGGTGTCTTCAACTGGAAGAGAAAATCTCGAGCCGATCGAAGAAGTTATCCTCATTTTGTAAGGCCCTTGGTTGAGGTCTACAATTTTTACTTTCAAAAAATTTGGCTTGACTTGCGTTTAATTGAAAATTGTATATGTTAATTATAATAGCAATCCCAAATAAATATATTTTATTTTAATCTAATATTTTACCAGGACAAATTTAATTCCTCGCATTTTGAAGCATGTGACCATAAATCTTAAGGCGCCTAATTATATACTACAAAAACAAACAAAAACCTATCCCAAATTCATATGCAACTCCATAAAATGCAAATGATACCACAAAATGTAGCACTAACACATTCTTAAATCGACTCAACGATTGCGACATGTCACTATTTTATTTTACATGTCCTCTTCCTCCCCAAGGGCTATACACTATACGCTATCGCTTCTTTAATAAACTCTATATAAAAGAGCTTAAATATATATACATATATATATCACATACTGTGTACATATGTACTATATACTCGTGCAATGCAGCCCCCCATATTATGCAATAAAATTCCAAAAACAGTTTACATGAATTGTGTCTAAACGCTTTAACAAACACTATATAGGACAATTTTTATTCGTCTACGACAACACGAAGACTTTAACCAATACTTTGTAGTTAATGCAAACACCTTCTTGGCCCACTCCTAGTTGCTTGTTATCCATGGAAGATGGTTAAAATATGGTAGGGAGACGAAGATATAAAACGTGACTTGTTACCTTAAACACGTGCTAAATATATTGTGACTTTAAGGCAAGACCCGGGGAGATGTCTTGGAAATGTTACGAAAACACTTTGAACGTGGATATGATGTTATACATATATAAAAATACTTGTCGTTGTTGTTGTTTTTTTTCTGAGCCCCTTTAACCTATTTTCTTGCATTAAGAATATGTAGTATTTTGTTGTTGTTTAAGACAATTTCAGTTTCTTTCCATATATATTTTTTTTAAACCGAACTGAAATTAGTGAAGAGTTTTGCTGTAAGACGTGTGTATTGTCTACTACACACACATATAAAAGATTGCACAAAAGTTGTAGTATACTTTTAGGCAATAAATTCCTTTTGACTAATGGTGTAGATCTTTTCTCTTTCCTTTAGGGAGGTTTGCATGAGAGAATTTCTAAATGGTTACAACATAGTATGAACGACAGAAAGTACTAAAATTCTCGAGTGTCTAATTGGAATTGCAATTCAATTTAATCGCAGGTGCATGTAACAAATATATTTTTAAGATAATTTAAATTTTAAACAGTAAAGTTTTGAAATGAGAAAAACTAATGAAGAAATAGTTTGAAGATATGTTTCTTAAATCAATTGAATTACTGTGGCCGTCGGTGTTGCAATGGTTATTGTGCGTGCCTCTTGTACATTAGATCCTGGATTCGTTCCCTGCTCTGACCACCTTAAATTTCATTCGGCGGCGGTCACCTCGCATAGTGACGGCGACACTATAGAGTATTTACCCATTAAAAAGCTTCTCAAAATACCGTTCGGAACCGGTGTAAAACTCTACCTCCCAATCAGTGAGTATAAAACTAGAAAGCGCACAGCTCACTTGGTTGTGGAAGCTCTCCTCAATTTCTTCATGGGATGTAATGGGAAACCATTTATTTTTTTTATTTTAGACTGAAATATCAAAGATTATAACAAGGTATTGAGCATAGCTCTAGCCTAATCCTTCAATTCAAAGTGATATGGTAAACTAGGTACAGAATCGCAAATTCACATCGGTTTAAGATCTTCCGAATCAAATCTATCGGAAAACATCTATAATGAAAACACAATTATAACAAGCACTTATAACACTTAAACACTTATAACGATGGCTTTTCTATGCCACACCCAAGTAAAAACGGTAAAAATATGAATTTCTAATATCATCCTAGAAGTATGCTTCACAAATCTGCCATTTTCGAATTATACATTTTTCCATCCACATGTCACGGTGCTTATGTTTAGTTGATTATATTCAAAGTATAAACTGCAAATAATAAATACTACATCTCATGAAAGAACTGGAAAGAGCTTCTTACAATCAGTGAGCGGTGCGAAGATTCAGTTGTCACAACCGAATCAATTATGAAAGGGGGTTGCTTCAACAGACCTTCAGTTGTGGGGACAAAATTTAGTCGTGACAACCTCAATTCGGTTGCTGAATTCGGTAGCAACAACCGAATTTACGGTTGTTACAACCTCCTTTCAAATAATTAGTTCTCTGAGTATAAAAAAATGGTTTCCCGTTACATCTCCCAACCAAGTGAGCTGTGCTCGTTCTAGTTTTGCACTCACTAATTGGGACCTACAGTTTTACACCGGTTCCCAACGGTTTTCTGAGAGGCATTTTCATGGCCGTGTCGCCGTCACTAAGCAAAAGGCACGTCGTACTGTAGTCAAAGAAGGCATCGAAACCATGTTCTCGTGCACACAAGTCGCGCACAGTTACAATTGCACCACCGATGACCACACATGTTTACTATTCAATTTCCACAAAATGTCTATTAGATTAGAACAGAACAGAAATAGGCGAGAAAGTATGGTTCGATAATATAAAGAGCCACCCAACGTAGCATACAACATATCATTTTGATCGTTATCCTATTAAATGCACAACAAACGAGGTTATATTTTAAATACTATTATAACAATTGAAATACCTGGCAGTTATTCGATATTCAAAACTAGATTGAATACAATACACTAAATTATGTCGACGATCATGGGTCAATTTAAACTGCTGAACAGCACCACCACAAATTAGTTTCTCGAATCATCACCTAAAAAAACCTAGTACTTTTAAGTAAATTCCATAATTAAAAACTTACTACCGAATCCTCCAACCTTTTCATGATAGCCTAAAACTATGCTACTAATATTACTACACTACTACACCACATAGTGATCAAGGTGGAAAAGGGACATAGATTTACTACTCTATAAGTAGAGGCTCCAAGTAGGACTCAAAACCTAGATAAATAAGTTGATCTGAACCCCATTCAGGTATAAATAATGTTAGAAGCTGCCCTGGGCCGAAACAACTACAGCCAATAGGAGAGTGGATCTGAGAGGATTGAGGATTATTGAAAATCATTATAAAAAAGCTGATAGTTGAATGGTGACGGTAAATTACTACACAATATCCCATAGAGAGGATCGTGAGTAGATGATTCTCATACGGATCCTTGGAAAGACAGGGGATATAAATAGAACCCATTATAAAGGAAAATTTTAACCAGATCATAAAATGCGTGATATATATAATACAAGTACACAATAGAGGATACCCCATTGTGAAGATCTTCACTGACATTCAAGTGGCGATCAAGGATATAGTGACAGTGTGATATCACAAACGTTACTTGAGCACAAGAAGGGGGATAAACAAGTGTTCCATCATTGACAATTTGTAGATCATATGGACTTCTGGGCAGACAGACGAGCTGGCTAGAAGGGGCTCCAAACAGCGGGCAATACGTCTGGACAGCACAAAACAAAGTCTTTATCCCCAGAGTGATATTGGCGACAGTCACATAATACTACGCTACCAGACCACATAGACAGCAGATTGAACAAAATTACAGCAGACAGTTGTCCGATGCCTTCGGCCACGGACTGTCCGTGCAGGCTGTGTCAGAGACACGGCCATTAAGTTTAACGTAGAATACGCCATCCGATAAGACAGAAAACATATATAACAATAAATTCATTTTCTTATATTATTTATCATTTATTGTTATATATGTTTTCTGTCTTATCGGATGGCGTATTCTACGTTAAACTTAATGGCCGTGTCTCTGACACAGCCTGCAGGGACAGTCCGTGGCCGAAGGCCTCGGACAACTGTCTGCTGTAATTTTTATATTTACCAACGGCATTTGATTCAAGTCCGTTAAAAAAAAAAATATGATGTTCAATTTTTTTAAACTTAATTTAATTTATGTATTTTAATTAATATTTTTATTGAAATAAGTTCTGCGAATGTTGAGAGGGCCGCCCTAATATTAAAAAAGGTTTACCTTATCGAGTCTTCGCATTAGCATTCGAGCGTTGTGTGAAAGCTTTACGCTTTACAATTCATAATTAATGTTACAACAGCTTTATTGAAGCTTTCGCAAAAAAGCTTTATTACGTTAGCTTACTGTTTGTTTCACTTCTTACTAGATACATGTTGCCAAGCAACATTAGCTTGCTGTTCGTTTCACTTTTTACTAGATACATGTTCCTAAGCAATGTTGAGCAACCAAAAACACTCAACCAAATACCACACATATGTTTGAGTGTATGTGTTTAAACAATTTTCATTTGAGAAATTAAAATACTAGAAATATATCAACCAATATGAAATGTATATCAAACGAAAGATAACATCTTCATTTACCTACAAAAAAAAATTTTAAAAAAATTCATCTAGCCGTTTCCTCAGATTCAATGAAATAAAGATTACAACAATAAAAACCTGACATAACTCCTCATACCGTAAGGTAAGACGTATTCTACGTCAAAAGTCTCACAGATACGTAATAGAGACGGTGGACGGCAATTGAGTTGTCCCACATTGAAAGAACTGCAAACGGCCATGTGCTTTGGGGTATCAATGAGCCCATACCCACAAGGACAATGACAGTAACACATTCACTGAACCCCATTGTAAATTAAGAACGACGGAACTGTGTATCCAAGAACCATGTATGTATATGTTTGTAAGCATTGTTTTCACGACTTTAAGATCTCCTGCTATTTTGTTTCATTGTTGTCTGTCCCGATTTTGTTTTCAGCAGTTTCCAACAAACAAAGCCACATTTGGGTACCAAAAACATATGCATTATCGAATAACAAACACAATGTGTTTGTATCCAAGAATAGTATATTTGCGACAAGTTACAAACACGTTATATTTGCATCCACGCAACAATAAAAGACATATTTTCAGTGTTTAGGGTAATAGATCTGAGACGATTGTTATGTTGAGCGCAATTTAGGGTTTGGCGATTTCATTATGCCAGCTTTCTTGTATATAGAAGGTGTATTCAACAATGTGGCGTCTGGTGCCATTAGGAACTATATGGAATTTGCATACGTGTCATCACTACGCTGAATAATATCAGCCCCAGCAACATATTATCAGCCCCAGCAAGCATTGTTTTCGTGAATTGAAGATTTGCATCATTTTGTTTTTTAATGTGTCTGTCACGATTTTGCTTCCTGAAATTTTCAACAAACAAACTCACATTTGGGTCACAAATGCATGTATTATAACCTTTTAATCATTGTGTTCCAAACACGTAATATTCAGTAGCAAACACAATGTGTTTGGACACAAATACACTATATTTTCGAAAAGCTACAAACACGTTATATTTGTATCCAAACAACAAAAAAATAAACATTTTCAGCGAGTGCGGATCAATATGTCCGTGACTTTTTGAATGAAAGTATTTTTTTGCAAAAAAAAAAATATTTTTTAACATATTCTCCTTTTAGCGCAATACACATAGTCCAACGTTTAGGATTTTTCGAGGTCCATAAAATTGTCATTTGTTTGATCAATAACTTCATCGTTGGAGCTAAATCTCTGTTCACCGAGCCACTTCTTTAGGTTTGGAAATATGAAATACTTGCCATTGAGACTACACATGTGTGCAACACCTGTGTTTATGGTCAATTGAGAGCAAACGCGGCACCCATCTTGCAGACAGCTTTCTTAAACCCAACTGATCATTTAAAATCGAAACCACACTGCTATATGAAATGCCTATGGCATCAACAATCTCACACACTTTTAGTCTTCGATCGGCCAACACCATATCGGCCAACACATTTTCGGGTGTATTGACCTCAATTGGCCGTCCAGAACGTTCAGCGTCATTTGCACATGTGCCACCACAACCAAAGTCAGTAAACCATGTTTATACCATTGAAATCGTTGGTGCAGAGTCCCCATAGTATTTATAAAGTTTTCCTTTGTTTTGATAGACGTTTTTTTTTCGCAAAAAATAATGTTAATGAGCACAAAATTTGACAGTAGTCTATTAACAGGTGGTACTTGATGGGAGCAGAGTTGTATTTCATACAACTATGGGGGAAGTTCGAAAAGTGACGGACTTATTGATCCGCCCTCGTACTTGTTAGATGGATTGGTAATACATATATAGTACTTAAAATTCGTATTATAAACTCAAAATTCGTTGTGAGTTCGGTTCAAGCTGACTACTCAGGGAACACCTCAGGGCGAGTTATACCTGCCCCTGAAAAATATAATTTGTATATAACATGTTTGTAGCTTTTCGCAAATATAGCATACTTGTGTCCAAACACATTGTGTTTGCTAGTCAATATTACATATTGGAGACACAATGGTACTTTATGTAATATATGATTTTGTGGCCCAAATGTGGCTTTGGTTGTTGAAAACCGCTGAAAAGAAAAACGTAATAGACAAAAAAGAAACCAAAAAGCAGCAGATCTTCAGTTTATGAACAAAAAACTTGCACGTAAGTATGTAATGTTCCAAACATATGCATGGTTCCTGCATAGTCACAGGAGCCTTTTTTCAGCGTGTACTGCTGTGGTTATTAGTAGCCAACGGCGTACTGGGCCAGGAGCTGTGGCTTGGGCGTCAATCCGACGACAACGGAACTAGTCCTTTTCACACATAGGCGTCAGATTTAGGAGACCGAGGATTGGCAGTAATTTCGCATATAGACCGCAGTTTATCGCGTCCAGGTTAGCGATAACTTTGTTCTCTAATCTTTGCCGTTTACGCCACCCAATTTTAGTTTAAATTGACATTTCAGATGGCAACTACCGCAGACGGCGTCACAATAGAAAAATTAAATTGACTGCTATTGATTTTGCCAGTTTTGTAAAAATTTGGAATGTTTTGTTTTGTAAAATAGGAATGGAAATCGGAACAATCGATAAAATCGGCTCACATTTTAAACCCCTAAAAATGGTTTCCCATTACATCCCATGAAGGGACATGGGAGAGCTTCTCACAACCAGTGAGCTGTGCCGGTTGTAGTTTTGCACTCACTGATTGGGACCTACAGTTTTATACCTATTCCGAACGGTATTTTGAGAAGCTTTTTTTCATGGCTAAATACTCGATACTGTCGCCGTCACTATGCGAGGTGAACGCCGCCGAAAGAAATTTAAGGTGGTCAGAGCAGGGTTCGAACACAGGATCTCATGTACAAGAGGCGCGCACACTAACCATTGCACCACCGACGGCCAGAATCGATATATCGGCGACGGCGTTAGCTTCAAAAATTTTTTGGTGTCGGCGACGCGTCGGAGACTTTTCGATCGGCTCCTGTCTGTCATACAGTTGATTTTTTGTGTATGTTTTTGTTATGGTTGATTTTTTTTAGTAATTAACAGGGTTGCATCAACACCAGTTTAAAATGAGGTTACAAATTAAACTTCAATTTCTTCATATTAAAATTGTATGAGTAATTTTGTGGGTTAGCGTGGATTAACGGAGTTAACCTTCGAAATGCGTTAATATTGTTTGGTGTAAATGTCGTATAAGACTATATTTATCTTCTAGGTCATTTGATCTTGATCATTTCACCAGCTAATCATGGTACTTGGTGTCTTACCAACAGAACAAACAACCGACCGCATTCCAAAGAAAATGGGTACGACTAATTGCTGCACAATTATTACGTAGAGGAGGTCCTAGAGACGTTGGGTAACAGGGAAATTTATTAATAGCCTAAAGAATAAGCAGCACCTTCGGTTCCCTGATCTTTAGAATTAGATTACCCATAGTTCACTGAAGGTGTGACATGGGTAATCAAAGATATTAAGTACACGAGTGTGAAGATCAACGTCATTGATACCCAAGTGCCGGCCAAGGATATATTGTCAGACTGCGACAATAATGACAACGGTACTCTAGAGAAAGAAAGATACAAACAAGTGAAATGGTCTTCACCACTGAAAGCCTGTGGGCTATATGGACCCATGTGCACTGAGGCATCTTGGAAAACGAAAGGACAGACGAGGAACAGTCTAATGCGGTAACTAGGGGACTAGTATAAGATTGAATAATACAAAACCTATGCCAACAGCAAATGCGAGACTTAGCAAGTGGTCAAAAATAACTTTGACTATCTACGGGACGAAAAGGTGGATCACTTTATCTGTCATTGCGTCACCAGATTAAGATTACCACACCTCTTCGATGATACAGTACCTAGATTGAAGCATCTAAGAAGAACGGATTGTAGAATGGAGCTACGGGATTACGAAGATAGAAAACCAGTCTGATTTACTGGCTTCATTAAATGCTCAGAAATGGGTCATACAACGAAGCACTAGTGCTTCGGCTCCTCTTTTCGAACCTACCGTTTCCGATACATAATTCCATTTGATAAATAACACAGTGCAACACGAAAAAATATAACCATATACGGACACCACTACGAGATAAAAGACCAAAAAAAACCCCCCGTGTCTTCCAGTTTTGCCCAAAGTCATGCACTTTTTTTATGGACCCCCAAAGATTTGGGGCCTCGGTGTCATTTTTGCAAAAAAGTGATCATTTTGTCAGGCTCATATCTTGCAAACCGTTCGGAATTTTAATTTACTCTCTGAGGGCACGTTGCAGCCCTTGTCATAAAGAACACAAATTGTTGACATATAGAATCAAAAAAACTTCATCTTCATCGATTGTTTTGATTGTCAATGGTGAAATAAGCGGTGTAAGAATCATTACTAGGAAGTTCATGTGTTCTAGAAAGTTGTTATTGAGATCTTAAGTACATTTTGACTTTGAAGCCCCCAAGATGGTTTACAGTATTGAGCAGCTTTCATTGCACCAAATACTGTCAATTCAATGTATATGACAATTTTGTAAAATTCAATATTAATAACAGATTTTTTACCACTTGATTATCTGTCATACCACCCCTCTTATCTTAAAATACATCTCAATAGTATCAACAAGTTTCCTAATTCATTTTATTATAATGGACTATGTTTTAGTGGAAAAACCTTCTGCTAACTTTGGTGATATTTTTTATGATTTATTACCCACGTTTTCGCAAACCAGTGGCCACTTCCTGCCACCTGTCAGCTACCACCTCCGTCAAACGTCGCTAGGAGTCATTCATTTTTCCTTTAGCATTTGCTGACAATAAATATCAAGAAAGAAATCGTGGGAAAAATATAATAAAAGAAATCAATGGTAAGAAAGGAAATACGCAAACATATCGTGGCAATATGAGCAATAGAAAGAAAGAGAGAAACAGAGACAGGGACAGGAAGATAAAAACAAGTTCCGCAAGTTGTCAACTATGACAAATAACCGTTCATTTTTGCCAATTTAACAATTTTATACTGGGATCGAAGTCCTGGCAAGTCGTGTGAATGTGGCAAAAAACGTTATGATAGAATTATTAAATGAATTTCTTTTGGGAATCCTTGATGGAGTTTCGAAACATTTCTCTAAGGAAATCAATTAGATGAATTAAAAAATAAACTGTGCATTTAGGATGACAGGATAGAAAATTTTTTCTGAAAAATGACCTTAATCATAATTGATAACAAATTTCTGAGGGTGGAAGCCGCCATGGGGAAATAAGAGGGTTTCTTAAAAGAATAGTAAATTTTCTTGTCATAAGAATACTTTTTAATATGAACCTAAAACAAGACTTTTACAAAATAAGGGGGCTACCCCTACACAGCTAAAATAAACTCCTATAATCTCTTCTGTGAATTGAAATATAAAATTTACGCCCTCGAGGCCAACAAACATATTGGCATCGGATGACTACTTATAAAGTCCAAGAAAGATTTTCGCGGAAGTGACCAGTTTCATTCCTCTGTGTCATTGCTAAAGGAAAAAGTAAATTTTGGCAACTTAAAACATCTTATATTATATACACGTTGAAAATAACGGCCTCTGTCATTCTCTCAAACATATTCTGCAGGAACCATGTATATGTTTGGAACACACTTCGTACAAACATTTGCATATTTCCCCCCAAACATAATAATATTTAAAAACGAATTATTCTTCGATTTCAATATATATGTATGTATTATTTATTATAATTAATTTTATCAATATAAATTAATTTTAACAAATAATTAATACAAAAAATTACAAATTCAAAACGGCCTTTTTTATATTTAGGCGCTTGAATGCATTATTTGTTTTTTTTTCACGAAATGAGAATCTGCTGTTCTTTTGCTTTTGTTTTCGGAAGGTTTCAGCTATGCGTTGGTACACAAACAATATATTTATATAAAAATCTAGTTCATGCAAGCTAAGCGTTTATTTCACAATTGGTCCGCAGTTCCGATTTTCTCAGTAAAGGCTCGGACAGACAAAGGGCTTCACGTTGTTGCCCTTACCAGTTTCTTTCCTCAAAATCGTTTCTCCCTTTGGTAGCACACATACATACATACATACATATATACGAAACACATACACAAAAACCAAAGTAACATTACCAACCATTTAAGCGTTCGAGCTCGTTTATTTTTTTTCACTGATCAAGCGCTTTAGATATCCTTTGTCTGATAAAGCATTCACGACTGAATACATGAAAATGAAATATATCAATATACTAGCCAAAACAAGAAACACTGACTTCATCAGCAATTTGCACGTACATTCAGGAATATTATGACTGAGAGAATAATGCAAAAATACAGATACACACTTACAAGATAGACTCTCTCGTTGTCCCTCTTTTATGCTCATGCTCTCGGGAGATCATAGACAGTGCAACAAACACAGCTGTATTTGTATCACAAACATAAATATATGTGGGTCGCAAATACATATATTCTAGCATATTAATCACTGTGTCTCAAACATGTAATATTGAACAGCAAACACAATGTGTTTGGACACAAATATATTATATTTGCGACTAGTTCCAAACACACTTTATATTTGCATCCAAACAACAAAAAATAAAGATTTTCAGCGTGTAGTGGCTGTCGGTGGTGCAATGGTAGTGTGCGCGGCTTTTGTGCATGATAACGTGAGTTCCCTCCTCTGACCACCTTAAATTTCTTTCGACGGCGGTCACCTTGCTTAGTGACGACGACACTATCAAGTATTTAGCCATGAAAAAACTGTAGGTGCCAATCAGTGAGTGTAAAACTAGAACGTGCACACCTCACACCTTGTGAGAAGCTCCTCCTAATACCTTCATGGGATGTAACGGGAAACAATTTTGTTTATACTCAGAGAACTAATTATTCGAAAAGAGATTATAGCAACCGAATTGAGGTTGTCACGACTAAATTTTGTTCCCACAACTGAAATTCTGTTGAAGCAACCTCGTTTCATAAACCTGTGTGTAATTTTTTAAGTCATGGAAATATAACCACAAGTATACGGACACCACTACGTGATAAAAGACAAAAAAAAGAACGTGTCCCCCAGTTTTGCCCAAAGTCATGGACTTTTTTTATGGGCCCCCAAAGATTTGGGGCCTCGGTGCCATTCTTGCAAAAAAGTGATCATTTTGTCAGGCTCATAACTTGCAAATAGTTCGGAATTTGGATTTACTCTCTCAGGGAAAGTTGTAGCTCTGGCATAAAGAACAAAAATTACGAACATTTAAAATCTTCAAGGTCAAAATCCAAAAAAACTTTAAAAAATTTGATTTTGTTTACCTCTTTTCCCCTGTTCAGGTCCATAGGTAGCAAACCGTTCAAAATTCAAGTTAACAATCAACTACAAGAATATACCTAAGATCTCAGTAAACAACTTTCTAGAACATATGAACTTCCTAGGAATGATTCTTAACACCGTTTAGGTAGCGCTTAGGTAGCCGCAAAAGTGACAAATTTCCCGAAAATTTTTTAATTTCACTGTGTGTAATTTTTTAAGTCATGGAAATATAACCATATACAAGAGCTACAACTTTCCCTCAGACAGTAAATCAAAATTCCAACCTGTTTGCAAAATATGAGACTGACAAAATGATCACTGAGACCCCAAATCTTTGGAGGCCCATAAAAAAAACTGCATGACTTTGGGCAAAACTGGGAGACACGGGTCTTTTTTTGGTCTTTTATCACGTACCAGTGTCCGTATATGGTTATATTTTTTCGTGTTGCACTGTGTAATTGAATCGGGTGTCACAACTGAATCTTGAATTATATTCTTTATGTCAACTAAATTTTCGATAATTTCGGTTGCGATAACCGACTTTCGAATTAATTCGGATGTAACAACCGAAATTGACAACATATTCGTTTGCCGCACCGAATGTAACATCAATTCATTCAAAATACAATCGAAGTTGGCATCATCTTCGGTTGCAACTATTGAATTCGGTATCAAATTCTGTCACAATAACTGAATTTGATATTAAGTCGGCTGTAACGGCCGAATTTGAAGCCAATTCGGTTGCTGTAACCGATTTTCTCATGACTACTGTTGGGACAACCGAATTAATTTTTCATTCGGTTACCAACACATAATTCCGGCGCCACGAAATATTTAATATTTCATTTTTCATTTTGGGTTATTTCATTGGGGATTATTTCATTTTCGAGTTTGGGGGTTATTTCATTGGGGGTTATTTTGTGGCGCCCATAATTCCATGTATTTTAAACCTGACATTTAAAATTCTAAAGCGTCCTATCATGCAGAAAATGCCCACGTTTGTCAATGTGCAGTACAAGCAGATGCCAACAGTTCAGTTTTTCAAAATTGGCCGTTTGAGATGTTTTGCCATAGTCTTTGTATAAAAAGGTTTAGGACGTAAATCGACGGACATAACACGTCCGAATTGGTGCGGTGACCCTTATGGTCGTGACTTCAAAAATGGTCGAAAATCGATGTAAAATTAAATTGTCGCCCTCAAGGTTACTCCATATGAATCATTTCCTTGGTTTGTAATTATTTATGAGAATATAGGAAAATATATCATCACTGAATTAATAGAGAAGCGATTTCAAAACCCAGTTGTGACAAAAAAAAAACAAATAAATTCGGTTGTGACAACGTCTAATTCATCTGTGACAACCTCTAACGAAAGGCAGACATTTGCCTTTCGAGCAAATCTAGTGGTAACAGGCGGAGGATGGCCCCACAACTCTCGGTAGGGGTTGTGGGAACGTCACCCGTGATACACACCCTTGCCATTCTCAGGACTTTTGTGAACAATGGATTTTTCAGGCTCGGCGACCAAACAACAATACCGTACAGCAAGTTCGGTCGGACAACAGCTGTGTATATCGAGGAAACTACTTATATTTTCGGGGCTAGGATCCATCGACCCCAATGACCCTTTTCGAAACATGACCAGTAAAAATTTAACATATCAGCGTGAAGTTTAAATGGCAACATCGCTTGGATCACGAGCTAAACGACCTACCTCAATTATAATATAAAATAACTACGAAATAGAACAAACGGTGGACGACGCACAGTGTTTCAGAATGTGAAAAACGCGCGCATGAGGCTGAAAAGTGGCGATGTCCAAAAAATTTATTTTTTTTTACATCAGAACGATATATATAACGATATAACGAAGGATATCAGAACAACTATGCAATTGAAAAAAACTCCCTTAACTTCCCGAGAAATACACTCAAAAAATTAAGTTTTCTATTAATAGCAAACAATTTGACAATTTGTCCGTTATTACAGCAAATGAACTGCAATAACAACAAACTTTTTGCAGGGTTGATAAAATAGCTGACATACTGTTTGCTGAAACAACAAACTAATGTTTGCTGTAATAGCAAATTTGTTTGCTTTCCACTTTTCAGCAGACTTTTCTGCTGTGGTTACCAACATATTTTTTTGAGTGTAGATTCACTTTGACAGCAAAATAAAGTGAAAGTTTTCAATACTCAACAAAATGAATTGAAGGCAATATTTGTTTGTTTTATTACCCAGATTTGCTATTCTAAAACATATTTAAAAAAACAAAGATCAGCTTTTCATTATTTTGTTATGAGCTTTAAGAAAAAAATATTGAATTTGAGTTATGGATTTGATCGAAAATTACACGGAAAAAGCTTTTCTTGAAATAAATGTTTGTGCATTTAATGCGAAAACAAAATAGAGCGTAACATTTCTGCAACCTCCGGGTGAGAGTTTCTGGTGATAGAGGCACTTGTTGGCAAAAAACTACGGCTGGCTGGAAGCACGGATTTTTGCGGGATTGTTTGTCAACGATGATTGAGAAAAGTAATGGTGATTTTTCGTTCGGTTCGAAAGGATGTACCTTTAGAAATAGACTGATTATGTTAATTTTTTTATGATGCTTAGGTTTATCTTTCCTCGCGGATCCCCCACAAAAAAAATATATTAAGAAAATTCAAAAATTATAAAATTTTTCAGATTTAAATTTTTTTTAAAAATCCGAAAAATTTGAAATATTTTCAAAAATTTGAAAAACTTTCACAAAATTGCAAAATTTACAAAAATTGTTAGGTCCCTGAAAGTCTTCTACACTACAAACAAAGTTAATTTCAAAACTTGTGTACCTTACCAGAGGAATTTTCGAAAAAGTGTGATGTGCACGTTTTTCGCATTGTGCGACGCTTAGAAGGTCGATCAATATACAGTGGTGTGCGATGAAATAGAGTCACACACTCGTCAAAACTTTTATTCTCTGCAAATCAGTGGTCCAAGATGTTTCATGTCAAGAAATTCTGAACCTGACTGACCGGTCCTCTGCTGAATATAATGCCGTCATTTTTAATAAATTTTGTACACTACTGTTCTTAGGTCAGCGTCAGCATTTTAAAGGCTATAAAATAGAGTCAATTACAAAAACAAATATTTTTTTTTGAAATGGTTAATGGTAGTTTGGATTTGAATTTGAAAACAAAGTTTAGCTTCTAAATATGATTAATGTTTATTAGTAGCATTAATAAATTGTCATTATTGACGTTCCAAAATGGGCCGATGTAAATATTGCAATCATGAGCGCCAAGAAAGAATAAAAGAGACGATAAAAGAATTCAGAAGCTACATACATTTTACTAACATAATTGAATGCTCAAAGAAAATGTTGGAGACCGGAATAAAATATAACCCCAATCCAGGAAACAGACGGTAAAACCCTGAAAATTACAGAACATTTGGAACCAAAAATATTGCGCCACGTAGAGTTCGACTTTTGTTACCTCTTCCGCCCTTAAAAGGCAATACGATCGGGATGTTGACACCTCTACATTAAGAAAAATGCTAACTAAAACCAATTTAAAGGCAAAAAGTGTCCGAAAAGTTCCATTTCTATCCAAACGGAACGTTCAAGAAATGTTGCATTTTGCCAAGGAGCATGTGAAATAGTCCGTACGCAAATGGCGAAATATTTTGAAGACAGCTGAAACTAAAGTGAGATTGGGTAATTATGGTAAGAGTAATCTTCCTGTACGAAGACCTTCCAACGCGGAATTCAGGCCCCAGAACACAATCGAAACAGTTAAACGTGGTAGAGGAAACATAATGGTACGGGGTTGTTACTCTTACATGGGGACAGAACCTTTATTCCAAATTGAACAGACAATGGACGCTGCATATTATACCACTGTATTAAAAAAACATCATGATGCCTTGTGCTAAATGGGATATGCTGCTTCGATGGGTGTTTCAACATAATATCGATCCCAAACACACATCGAAGCGAGCAAAAGCTTCGTTTGAAAATAATAGTGTCATAGTTTTAAGATGGTCTATGCAGTTGCCGGTCTTAAATCCTATTCGGAATTTGTGGCGGGACATTAAAGTGTCTATCAAAGGAATAAACCAATTTAATAAAGATGAGCTTATGACACTGGTACAATCGGCGTGGAAAACATGACTTGTGGAGACTTGATGATTCAATGTCAAGGCGTTGCTTAGCTGTGATAAAAAATAATAGTTATTTCATCAAGTACTGAGATAATATAAAGGATTAATGAAACATACATTTTATTTGACGCAGCTATATATTCTAGTTCAGATGATGAATCGCGATGACTCTATTTTAATTCACAGACAAAACGGGGCATTTTGAAGTATTTTTATTTATACCAAATGATTTTATTTTACATTACGACATTAATGTTCTAGAATGTTATATCTAGTTCTTAATTGAACAATTAAAAATAAAAGTTATAAACAAATTTTAATTTTTCTACATTTGTTTTTGTTTTGAAAATGTTGACTGTATTTCATCGCACTCCACTGTATGTTCTAGAAAGTTGTTCATTGAGATATTAGGTACATTTTTGTAGTTGATTGTTTCCTTGAATTTTGAACGGTTTGAGCTGAACAGTGGGAAAAAGGTAAAAAATCCAATTTTTTTAAGTTTTTTTCGATTTTGACCTCGAAGATGAAGTTTTTTTGATTTTATATGTTCACAATTTTTGTTCTTTATGAAAAGGGCTACAGCTTTCCCTCAGAAAGTTTGCAAGATATGAGCCTGACAAAATCATAACTTTTTGCAAAAATGACACCGAGGCTCCAAATTTTTGGAGGCCCATAAAAAAGTGCTTGACTTTGGGCAAAACTGGGAGACACGTGTCTTTTTTTTGGTCTTTTATCACGTAGTGGTGTCCGTATAAGGTTATGTTTTTCGTGTTGCACTGTGTTACTTAAGAAAATGTTCTTTATTTAAACTTCTTTCACTTTGGCTTTTCTAAATGTGCTTTTTATTAGGTTCAAAACTACAATATTATATACTAAATATGGGTGACAGGCTCTACCTAGAAAACTTCCATTAAACAAGAAATTTCCCAACATATGTTAGTCTAGACACAAACCAATAAATGTAAAATGTTATATCTACTTCTTAATTGAACAATTAAAAATAAAAGTGATAAACAAAATTTAATTTTTCTACATTTCTTTTTGTTTTGGAAATGTTGATTAGTGTTGACTCTATTTCATCGCACACCACTGTATATAAAATAACTACGCCAATTAATCCCTACATGACAATGTTGCTAGACATGAAATCATTGTAAATTTGTTACAACATAACCCAGTAGAACTGCATCAGATATGCTGTACATTTGAATATGTAAAACTCCTAAAAGTGTGCAATTTTACATTTATTATTTTTCAGCTACAACACATCGGTAGGCTTAACATTAGACAACAAAATAAAGCTAAAAATATGTAAATTTTCCCATAGCAGCAATCCAACCGGTATGCTTTACATTTAAAAATACAGCACCCCTAAAACTATGCAATTTTTAACTGATTAATTCCTGGATGTATCCCAATTCCCATTACCTGCTTCTCTTTTGCTTTACATAAATAATAAAGAATTATTAATTAAATCTTGCAACAACAAATCGTTTCATTAAATTCGCCAATTCAATCGTTTGCCATAACCACATCAATCAAAATGGAAAAGTAGATTCCATCTGCGGTTGATTGCGCCGTTTGACATGCAGACGATATTGTGGTCAGGTCGAATTCATGTAATTCCAATGTTATCCAAAAAAAGGACAAAGCTGCAACTAAACCAAAATGCAATTTTAATATTATACAATGTTAATGGAACAAATGCTACAGAATTGTTTGCCCCCGCCCTCAGCACATGGAATGATATAATAAAGTTTAGATAACATTGCGATAGTACATGGACTAGTGGCATTTTAACTAAAAAGTTACCAATATGAAGCAATGGATGATGGCAGGACATCATCAATACCGAAAGGAATAACATGTTATGGTTATGGTCATGTTTCCAAGGCTTTTTCTTCACGATGCATACAAATGCTAACATCTGCATCAGCACTTTATATTAGCATTCACATCAGCATCAGCAGCTGCAGCACATTGTCAGTATTAGCATTAGCACTAGGACTGGCTCGTAACCATTTGTGTAACTAAAGGACATAAGGAAATGGATATGAAATGTCCAATGACGGCAATAAAATGTTGGGTGTGTGTGTGTGTAAAAAGTAAAAGGTATAAAGGATATACTATATAGACGATTTGTATAGAGACATCTATCTATACAAAGTTAACAAACATTTCAATTCATTGGAATTGTTAGATGGATCTGTTGTCATAGTGATGAAGCATGGACGACAATGGAAAGACGAATCCTTTACAGAACATCACACACACACCCGTGCACACATCAATACAAACATGTACATATGTATATGTTACAATACATCAACTGTAACGCCGATTTTGCGATATCTGTATAAACAAACTATGCTCAGTGCTGCTATCCCTTCAATCATTGTGACAACACTACAAATAATCCATAAATAAAAGGAAAGGGGCATCAAAAGCATGATAGAAACTGGAAACGGTGAAATAAGAGATAGGGTGTAGACAAAAGTGAATTAAATTTTTCTACCCGTTACTCCTTTTGGGAGCAAATGACTTCTACCAAGCATTTCCATCTTACACGGTTCACCGCTGTAATTTTTGCTTCTACCCATGTTAGATTGTTCTGTCTCAGATTTTGGATTATTGTGCGTCTCCAGGTGTTTCTTGGTCGACCACCATTTCTTGATATATGTGAAGATAAAATCAAGTTTAACTAGCAGAGACACAAACCAATTATGTTAGCAGAGCTATGTAATTACATTAACAGAACTATGTAAGATAACGAAATTTGGGAAAGGTTATAGAAATTACCCATTTTCTCGCGATCTCATAAATATGTATTACCAAAAGTTGTATATTTTATAGCAAGGACTATGGACATATCGGGACTTCAAACAAAGTTATTCTTTGCAAGGATGAAAAATATGAGGTTTTCTTACATAGAAAATCTTGGAAAGATTTTGGGGCCATAGCGCCTAATTGGGAAGAGTTTAATGATTGGGACTAGTATCAAGTTAAAGCTATTGACATCTATTTCCATTATTCATGCGACCCTGGACGCCTCTTGTCCGTCTGAAACATTCATAAATTCTTCGATGAATCTGATATTCTGGAGGTTTTTTGGAAATGAGGGTATTAAATAATGAAAATAAATGTCAATTGCTTTAATTTGATACTAGTCCCAATTACTAAACTCCATCCAATTAGGCACTATAGCCCTAAAATCAGTCCAAGATTTTCTATGTAAGAAATCCTCATATGTTCCACCCTGGCAAATAATAACATTGTCTGAAGTCCCTGTATATCCTTTAATAAGTCCTTGCTATAAAATGTATAACTATTGGTAATTTCAATAAGTGATGATTTATCCGACCTTTCGTATTGTATTCGAAAATTAAATTGTTCGAGCGTTTGGTCGTATTTTTAATAAATTTTATTCTTCGATATTTCGCTACCCTTTGGGTAGGATCGTCAGGAAGATAAACACAATTATTAATTAGAAACGAAAACAATTGATAAACAATTTTTTCCCCAAAATTTAGCTATCTTACATAATTATGTTAATGTAATTACAGAGCTCTGCTAACATAATTGGTTTGTGTCTCTGCTAGAAATCACACATGATTTCTTGAGCCTTGACTCCACTCAAGCGCCTTCCTTGTGATACTGTCGGGATTTTTTTCGAATGGTATGTCCGATCCACCTCCATTTCCTATTCTTTATCTGCTTCAGTATGGGTTCCTCATTGGTCATGTTCCAGTTCTGTGTTACTTATGGTATTAGGCCAGAATATTTTCCATATGCCTCTGAGACACTTGTTGACGAATACTTGAAGCTTTTGCGTGATGTTATTCGATACAAGCCAGGTTTCACTACCGAACAACAAATCTGATACAACACATGAGTTGAATATTCTGAACTTAGTTCGTCAGGATATGTGTGAGCTTCTCCATAATGACTGCAGTCTCCCGAATGTCGCCCTCACCTTATTGAGTCTGTTGGTTACGACTGTATCTACGCCGGCGTTTGTAGACCTCATACTTCCTAGCGGAGTTCGTATTTACCCCCCCCCCCCCACATGTGTAACCCATACACATCGCCGTGGGGAATGTGTAATGAATGTTTACCCTTTACCCACTGGGTATGGGAAAATAATGCGCAGATGGGTAATGAGGAAAATAATGGGTAGCTACCACGACAATAGGGATTTACCCATCACGATTACTCATTACCCACATGGGAATGGGGAAAAATAATGGGTAGCTACCCACGTCGATGGGAAATTACCCATCACGATTACCCATTACCCTCAGGGTAATGAAGAAAATATTGGGTAGTTGCTCATGACGATGGGTACTGGGTTACCCAGTGTAATCAATCACCATTTTTTATCTATATCTCGGACACGGAGCGCCAAATCGAAAAAATTAAGTGGTTGGACTATTAACTCGTTGGATTTTTTTTAAAATTGCCAAAATAAGAAAATCGCGAAAAAGTGGTTATAACTCGGAAACGATGCGTCCAATCGCATAAATAATAAAGTTTTTACCTCCTGAGGTATTATTATTTTTATTTATTTATTATTTTTAATTTTTGAGATTGGACGCACCGTTTCCGAGTTATAGCCACTTTTTATTTTAGAGATTTTCTTAGTTTGGCGATTTTTTGAAAAAAAAATTCTTCCATACGAATTGGACCACTTTATGAAAAACTCTTCGAAACCCCAAAAATTTGCTATTTTTTTGATTGTACGCTCCGTTTCCGAGATATAAAAATGTTTTCTAATTTTTTCATATTTTCGATCAAAAAGGGGGATGGGTTACCCATTACCCACCGTCGTGGATAACTACTCATTATACTCCCTATTACCCTGAGGGTAATGGGTAATCGTGATGGGTAATTCCCCATCGTCTTAGGTAGCTACCCATTATATTCCCCATTACCCTGTGGGTAATGGGTAAACGATCGCTACCCATTCCCCACGGCAATAATAATGGGTTACCCAGGATAACCCATTACCCACGAAATTCGAACCCTGATTCCTAGATAGCAGAAGCTATATTCTTATTCATACTCGACTGGTTGACCTTGTAGCATGATGCTTTCTGTGCTAGTATTGTTGATTCTCATGGCTTTGGGTTTCTTGATATTTATCTCAAGTCCGACATTGCGAGCCGATCTTTCCAAGTCTTTCAGTTTTCACTGTATATTGGAGATCTTATGCTAGAGTAGACAAAAGTCTTTGCATAATCCATGTTATTCCTCTTCACTTTGAACATACTTCGCTCATTATGTAAACCAGCACGTTGGTGAGTAGCTGAGGCGATAGCTCTTGTTTTACTCCAGTTTTGGTGTGGAATGGTTGACTAATGTTCCCATTGTGAAGAACCGAGATTTTCTGTGAAGTTTCTGCATCCTCGTATATCGCTCTACTTATTTATTTTATTTTATATTTCGCTATTTCTTCTCAATGTTTTCCACATGGCAGTCGGTCTGGTCTGATGGTTTCAAAGGGGTTCTTGGATGGATGGTTTTCTTCAAGGATGAATTCTTGAAGTCGACGAAGAGTAGATACAGGGGGGCACTCCATTCTAGGGATTGTTCTATAATGACGCGAAGAGTGTTGGCCTGATCTACGCAGTTTCTTTTTGGGCGTGTTTGTCTCCCAATATGTTTGCTATTTTGCTTTGAGCCTTCCCTGTAATATGTTGCAAGTATCTTGTATATGATGTTAAGCACACTAATTCCTCTCCAGTTGTTGCAATCTTTGAAGTCGCCACATTTTGGTAACTTTACAATGATGCCTTTCTTCCAAGTTGGAGGTAGTCTTTCTTCCTCCCATACTGATGTGATGCGAGGCCGTAAAAGTTCAGCCGTAGTTTCAATGTCAACCTGTAGAATTTCCGCTGGTAACTCATCTCCACCTGCTGCTCTATTATTTTTCAATTTTCCAATAACCTATTTTATCTCATTCAGATTGGGAGGATTGCACGATATTCTTAAGTTATTTTCTACGGGGCTGCTCTGATGTATTTCGCAGTTCTCAGTAGCGTCTATGATGTTACTAATTTCATTGAATTGTTCTCTCCATCTCTGCGTCTGTGCATCATTGTTCGTCTGTAGTGCACGCGCTGACAAAATCCGGTCTCTGTAATATATAGTCTCCCAAACATATTCTGCAGGAAACATATATATGTTTGAAACTCATTAGAAAAAATTATATATTTGCACGTTCTATATACATATATTTAAATGCAAACATTAGCATCTTTACTTGCAACTATGCATACTTTTACATGTAGCCATATGCGTTTTTCATCCCAACCATCCATATAATTACGTCGAAGTATTCGTTTGTTTCCTTCCAAACATCCCAGACTAACGATTGACCCCTGAATGCTTGAAACTAAGACGCAACAAATCATTCAGCATAACAAACACTCATTTAATTTACACACGCATTCAGGAATATTTATAAATCACTGATTGAAAAAATGCCAAAATACAGTTATACACTTCCAATATCATTAACTCAGGCTGAGAACAATCTCTCTTTGTCCCTTTTTTTTAATTATTTTCCTCTCGACAGAGCATAGCAGCCAAAAAAATTAGGTACACAGTGACCCAAACACAGTTGTATTTGTATCACAAACAAAGCTGTATTTGGATATAATATACGAGTATATTATAACATATTAATCGTTGTGTCTCAAACATGTAATATTGAACGGGAAACTTAATGTGTTTGGACACACGTATACTATATTTGCGACAAGCTCCAAACAAGAAAAAATACAGATTTTTTCAGGGTGTACCATTACGATCAGCAACTGCTTGGTTCCTATTACACCTTCGATTTATGAGACAGTCGATTGTCTGGTGTAGTTTTCTCATATTATTCTGACTAGTTGCTTCTTCTGCTAGTGTTGCTAGCCGTTCCTGGAACTTTCTCTTCTGTCTCTTCTTGCAGCTTTCTTAACTTGTTTCGCCAGCTGTTGGTATTGCTGTCTCATTGTATTGTTGTTGTTTAGCTGCAGTTTCAGTTCCATTCTTTGAGAAATTTGATTCCAAGTGTCATCTAATAACCAAGATTTCCTGTGTGGCTGCACTACACCCAGTGTTTCTTCTGCGACTTGATTACATGTTGCTGTGATATCTTCGCATGAGTGATGCTGGTTTGTTGGTAGCTGTTCACGAATTGAGTTGGATAATGCGTTCTTAGCTGCATTGTTCTGGAGTTGTTGTAAGTAGAGCCGTCTTTGCCTTGTGTGCCTAATGATTCTTCTTTGACATTTAATTTTGATCATGATTTCGTCTGTGGTAAGCTCGTGGTCACTGTCTTTGTCAGCACCTCTTCTTTTTCTGACATCCGAAAAAGATCATCTCCATCTTCTGCTCACGTATATGCCGTTCGGGGATGTCCATGTATATTTATGTATCTGGCTATGGGCGAAGATGGAGCCACCTATGACTAGTTGAAATGTCTGACACAGTTATATTAATCGTTCTCCATTATTGTTGGTGCATTATCAGGGAGGTGTTGTCGCTACCTATATTGGCGTTGAAATCAGCGATGAGTATGATGACATCACCTCTTCGAATCTGATTGAACGTGGATGTTACATGTGCGTAGAATTCATCCTTCTTAGAATATTCAGCGTCTTCTGTTTGGATATAGCTCTGTTCTATGGTAATATGACTTACTATACTCTTAAAGCGAGTCATTATCACACGGTCCGATATTGGTTTACATGTTTGAAGAGAGTGCTAAAACTTCTTTGATATTATGATTCCAAATTCACTTTCCCCGCCATTTCCTTCTCTGCTGTAGATTACAGTATTACCATTTGCAGTGATAAGTTCGCCAATGTCATTCCACCTCATTTCACTCATCCTTAATACTTCGATCTTATAATTTAACATTCGATGTTCCAGTTGTGCAAGCCTTGATGCCTCACGAAGAGTTCGTATTTAATTCAAATTATTCCCAAACACAAACAGATTTATTTTTTTTATCACACCCAGTACTCTATTTGCAAAACAATTGATGTTGGTGATTGCCTTGAATGTAACAAAACGAACAAAAAACAAAAACATATTACATGCACACATTTTCCACAAATGTCAATGTAATAAACAATATGAGTGAAACTTTGGTTTTAAATGTCAGTTGATCAATAAATCACAATGGATTTTAAATAAACTGTATTTATTCGCAATGTAAAAGTTTGCAAGGCCACTACGAGAAAGTTTAAAAACATTTAAAAAAAAACACCCAAAAGTATGCTGACATTTTGAGGACCCCTTGAAGGTAGGCAACGATTACTATGAGTAAACAAAAAGTTATATACTATTAAATGGCACTGGTTAAAACTATTTTTTAACAAACACAGAAACAAAAACACTGAATATGAACTTCTTATACATTAACAAAAAAATATTTCAAATTAAAGTAATTGGGTTTGTAATAAAAATGTCACCCATTATTATAGGACATTGTTTTTATTCCACAAAGTTTAAATCAGCTTATGTATTTAAGTTTTATAGCCAACAAATTTGAAACATATAATGTAAAAATTTCTATTAAGAAAAACTTTGACTGCATTATTGCTAATACATTTCAACAGTTTTGTAAGAATGCCGTCCTTTTCTTGTAAACCGAAGCTGTTCGTTTGTGCCTGCATAATTTCCCAAATGGGAAATGTATAAAGCAATATTAATGATCAAGAGGACATACTGCATCATATGTTTGCACATTCGTTTGATACATAAGATACATAGTTGTCATGAAGCGAATGAAAAAATGAATGCGAAAAGCGCCTGAAAGTATGCAATAAGTTGGCACACTCGATGAAAACTTATGTACTATGTGTTAGTTGTTAGCAACTTTAGATTTAAAGCAATTCATTTGTAGTTTTAAAGTATTAAATCTATAGTTTTGAAGCAAGAATAGAAACACGTTTAAAATTGCTTACTTTAAGGTGTTAGAAAATTAGCATAACTTTATGATTTTGTAAATACCTACATTAGAAGGAATTTGATTACTAAAAGTTTTTCCAAACTGTGTTATGCACTGTGCACTGTGTGCACTGTGTTATCAAACCTATTTATAGTATAAAATTTATTGCAAATATACTACAATTAATATATGCTACGGCTCTGCAACCTGTTGCCTCTAGGTAAAATAAAATATTGCTCAGAGCTCAATTGCTGAGAAGCAGGGACACCCCATCGCCAAGGGGTTCCAAAAACACCGCGTCAATATGACAGAGATCATATCAATCAATCAAATCAATCCGCTGAATAACACTGCGCTCAGATTGTATCGACCTCGTTAAGACGTTATTATAAACTCACTATATAGCGTTGCATGCTTTAAGGAGCTACACAAATTGCATACCTTTATGGGATACACAAATAAATGCACAGATTAAGAAGACATCCGAAGGAAAACTATTAAAGCATTTTCGAAGGTATTAAAATCATATTAAAATAAGTGCTGATTTATCCGACTTTTCGTATTATATTCAAAAATTAAATTGTTCGATCGTTTGGTCGTATTTTTAATTAATTTTATTCTTCGAAATTTCGCTACCCTTTGGGTAGCATCATCAGGAAGATAAACACAATTATTAATTAGAAACGAAAAAAATTGATAAACAAAATTTTTTCCACTCATTGAAAACACAACAATAACAAAAAATGAAAAAATTAAAAAATGTACATACTAAAAAGTACAAATTTTTGGAATTAACTGTACTATTAAAAATTAGTAGTGCTATATCTTCGATTTTATGAAATGTTACATAATTTCAGGAGTTATCGGACAAGCATACATTTAGGAGTTATACAAAAAGTCATATATCTATATACAAGCCATTTGAATGAAAAATGTTGTATCAATTAATTTATAATAAATATTTTCAGCTATTGTCAAAAATAAAATTCAACAATTTGAGAAATACTGTCCTTATGTTGCTAGAATACTAAATTGCAAGACTTCAAATCTTTTGAATTCTAGACAAGCCTTAATATTATCCTTTTGTTCAGCTATTGAAAATAATCTCTGTGGTGTATAAAATATTAAGTCACTTTGTTGCAAAAGTGAGCATCATCCCAATGTTTAAATAATAAAGTATTTACCTGTATTGGACTTTAAACAAATGGATTAGCATCATACCTGGAATTATAAAGAATAGGAGAATATAAAATTTATGTTTAAGAAGTTTAATTTAAAGGAATATGAAATATTAGTTATAGATTTGATTTACTTTGAATTAAAAATGTATAAAATACCGGTATGGAATTAACGAGGCATTGAATGATCTTTTCGAGATCAAAATATATAGTATACTAGCTGACCCGGCAGACGTTGTCCTGCAAATTTTGTTCAAATACAGTTAGCAGGAGCAGAAATAATGGATTTTTAATTTGTGGTTTGTATGGAGGTACCACGCCCCTTTGTCCAATTGGACCGAATAGTAAATCTAAAGAACACAGGGCGCCACCCAAACGCATACAAAAAAAATTTATTCAAACCGGTTCAGAAGTTTAGGAGGAGTTCAGTTACAAACACACGTGCAGTAGAATTATATATAACAGGTGGCGCAAAAGTAATCCTCCTATCAGAAAATGCTATAAATTTTGCGATTGGCCCCTAATGTCAGTTCTGTTTTGACATTTGTGTAGTAAAAACATGCGAAATACACGTTAATAAACAATGTTACGCTGCACTGCTCCAGAACGTGGAATATTGCTGACTATTTATTTGACCAATAATCGGTCGGTGACTTTGGCACAACGTGAATTTCGTCGCAGATTTCCTGGCCGTCCAACGCCTACTGGTGAAACACTGCGACGTTTAGCCGCTCGCCTCGAAGAGACTGGCACAACACGAGATGCTGCCAGGCGTGGCAGACCCCGGAGTAGCCGTTCTGCAGAGAATATTGCTGCTGTAGCCGAGGATGTCATGGAAGCGCCGTCGATGTCATGGAAGCGCTACAGAGCAATGATCAACGAGTTCTTTTTGCCGCAACTTGATGAATTGGGATTGGAAAACATGTGGTTCCAACAGGACGGTGCAACGGCACACACTGCACGTGCCACAACTGATATGCTGAAGGATGCATTTCCCGGGCGCCTAATCTCCCGTTTTGGCGATTTGCACTGGCCAGCAAGATCGCCTGAGTTGACCGCTTCTTTTTGTGGGGCTTTTTGAAGTCGCGGGTTTATGTCAACAAGCATCAGACTCTTGCAGCTCTTAAAGACAATATCCGTCAAGAATGTGAGGATGTATCGCCGGAAGTTTTGGCCAAAGTGATGGAAAATGCCATAAAAAGGGCTCAAATGACAATCAACTGTGGCGGCGGCCATTTACATGACATCATATTCTCGACTTGATGTAAAAAAAATTAAAAGACCAAATAAAAATAATCCAGAAGAAGATTCAAAGTTTTTAATTTTTTTTTAAATTACAGCCAAAAAACATCGGAAGTTTACTTTTGCGCCACCTTGTATAAAGATATAGATTTTGAACGATTTTGTAAGTCGTCGATAATTTATTGTTCCTCTTTTATTTAAAGATTTTACCTCTTACGCACTGTACACAATGGCGAATAATTGATATTATTCAAAACTCGACCACTGAAACTTATGTGTAATATTTGAAAATCATTAAATATTACTTATACGCTTCATAAGTCTTAGGTTTCAGGTAGACAAGGCCGGAGAGAACGGGTTTACCCTAATTCGAGGTACGAGGAATCAAACTGCATCACTGGGTTTTTGAGTTACAATTACCGTTTCATACACATTTTTTTATTTCGACTAACAGCGTGGATTTTTTGATTTTGGCTCACTTTTGACAGCCACTTACTTCTACTTGGCTGGTTGTACCAGTAAACTTTCTTCAATAAAGTTGTTCCAAACGTTTTGGGCTTCAACTTTGTGTAATGCCAACCGGTGTCCATACCTTATATTGGATTATAAATTTCAAGTGAAAATCCGAGTGTAACATTTCATTTAAAATATATGACGGAACTCTCGCAACTGTCCGTAAGAACTTTGATTGAAAGCGTTGAATAATATTTTTGTTCGTTTCCCAGTTTGACCTGAAAACGGGTTTTGCAGAGAAACTGTTTGTTTACCAACAGCAGCTTGGAGTTTAGTCCAGTAAATTGTAGTAAACAATTTTTTGTATGAAATCGTAATTGTAACTCAAAAACTAATGTTGCAGTTCGATTCCTCGTACACGAATTAAGGTGAAACCGTCCTCTCACACCAGATTACCGTGAGCTATATGCCACGAAGATTTTAATACTATCCAGACACAATGGTTCAATATAAGGTACCTTCTGGTGCTGGGTGTCACCGGATTGACCTCCAGTCCATTTTCTTGGGGCTCCGAACCAAACAGTTACCAAAATGCCCAGTATATGCTCCGATTCTGCAACCTGTCCCCCCTATCTAAAGTAAATAAGTCGTGGTTTCCAGCCCGTTCTCCTTGCACCCCTAGGACAACCTCCTGAAGGGCCACTGGAACACATCTCCAAATGTAGATGTATAAGTTTGAAGATAAATTAATATAAATTGTACGTAACGACTGGTATTTTTCCAAAATTCGTATTAAATGTAGTGGGGGTTCCTACACGAAATGAAGAATTAATTTCTTTCTGTAATGTAACCAAGTTTTAAGAAAATGTTGGTCAAATCAAACTATGGTCGGATCGACGGATCCATTTTTGATAGGCTACACCGCTCACACTTCGCTGTGAGTTTTACACAAATGTAGGGAAACTGATCCCTTCAATAGTGTAAGTTTTAAAACAAAACTTTCAGTCGACAAATACACCAGATTACCCTGATCTATATTTCACGAACATTTTAAGAATATTCAGAGACAATGGCTCAATATACGGTACCTTCTGGTGCTGGGTCGCACCGGATTTAACTTCAGTCCATTTTTTGGCCTCCGAACCAAGCTATTACCAAATGCCTAGTATATCCTACGATTCTGCAACCTGTTCCCTCTATCTAAAGTAAATACGTCGTGGTTCCCAGCCCGTTGTCCTTGCACCCCTAAGACAACCTCCTGATTGACCACTGGAACACATCTCTAAATGTAGATGTATAAGTTTGAAGATAAATTATACGTAACGACTGGTATTTTTCCAAAGTTCGTATTAAATGTAGTGGGGATTAAAAGTAGTGGGGATCTACGGATCCGTTTTGGTCGAAATCTGCATTATGAAAGTACAATTAAGGCAATTGTCGCGGAATTTTGAAAAAAAAACTCACTCCTTGAACCCAATTATCAATCTAGTCTAAGGACAAAAGTTTAAATGAAATCGAGATGGAACGGATTCGTCGACCCGGATCCAGGACTTACGATCAAGTTGAATACTTTGAATGTTGCTGATAACTTATGTGTATATAATAATTTTATCACAAGCATCTATTGTTTTATATTTTGCACAATTCCTTTATGTAACCCATTAAAGTCGAATGGATAGAAATATTGCCAAAAAAATTAGATATGTCTTAGGAAAATTCTGGCTAGAGTTAGGTGAGGTGTATGGCACATTGGTTTTCACAGGTACATTCAGGATGGATGTAACTAGTTAACAAAAAAATTATTGTCATTTCGGGTAATGTATTGGGCGGCAAGGCAATTCGGGTCATGTCTCGGTGGAAAGTTAGCGGGTTAAAATCCAAATTTAGAAAGTTGAAAAATTATAAAATAAGGCTCTGGAAAATTTGGGGAGTGGCCTTTCCGAAAACCATCTTGGTGTCTTATAGTCTTTGATGTGCTTTATGATAAAAAAAGTTCCCCTATGTTGTTCAATTTGTGATTAATTTAGAGGTATTATGTTTTATCCCTTGAATACAATTGCGAATGATTGATATAATTTAAACTGCGTAAGTGTAGCACTTGATATTCGCTAAATATTACTTATACGCTATAGCAATAGTGGATAATACTTATTCGTCAGCAGGCATGTATGCAGGTGGGGACGAAATTATTTCCTCAAGTGAAGATTTTTGAATGTAGTGCTATTTTTCAATTTAAATTTCAAGTTGGACACCCCGAAAGAACATCCTGCGTACGATACTGCCCGATACAAAACTAAATTAACAGTAAACTTAAACCCATCGTTCATATTAGGTGATTCAACTATTCAAAATTTGATTCAATAAAACGGATTTTGTTTTTATATCATACAAATAGATTGTCCCAATTACTTGTTTGTAATTTAAAATATATTCTAATATTTTATGATGCCTGTTTTAAATCAAGTGAATTTAAGAATTTGAATGCAACAGCTTTTCTGAAATTTAAAAAGAATTTAATATTCATTCCAAGCACGCCCCCTTAGTATCTTTTAACCATTTATTTAAACTAAAAAACATATCCTTATAATTAAAATGAAAATGATATGGGAAAAAACTAGAAATTAAAATTACCATAATTTTTTGCCATAACAACTTGTACATGGGGGATCTCTTATACTCTTTCCTATTCCAACCACGATAACCCTTTAGCCCAACATCAAAAGTTTATATTTTATAACATTACAATAAATCACGAAAATGACCAAAAAATGCCACGTTTCCTTTGCCAGGCAAAGGCTGGAATTAGCCAGCGTTTGGTTGACGTTTTCTGTGTCTTCCATACCGAACATATAGCAGAAAATAACTGCATACTTTAAGGAGCCAGTAAAAATTGCATGCCATAAACATGTACTCGTATTAAAAATATACACGAGTATTATTCATGGTTAAACTGCGGAAAGCGATTTTACACTGAACGCAAAAACTGATACGAAAAGAGTTTGTCACAACCACATTAAATGTCATCACAACCGAATTATAAGTTGCCACAATCTACTAGAGGTTGTTATTGTAGTTGTAGGGATTAAATTCAGTCGTGACAATGTCAATTCGGTTGTGGCATCCGCAACATCCAAATTGACAGTGGGTACAACCTATTGTCGAACAATGAATTCTTCGGATCAAAAATCCAATTTAAAATTAGTTGCTGGTGTAGCTGACGCCACGTTATAATTTAAAATATTATCCTGGACTTTGATATTCTTGGAGTTTGATGTACAGGACATGTGTTTTCAAATATTTTTTAAATTCTCTTTAATAATTTTCAGAAATTTATTCCGATTTATGAAACACTATGAATCTTGTACTTTTCCACTATTGTACAACTTGGCGAATGATTGATATTATTTAGAAATTAAGGACTTACGCGAATGCGGTATATTTTGTGTAAGCAATACTCATTCGGCGTAGAATAAAAAAGGGGGCTGTGCGCTGAAAAGGTAAAACGACTTATGTGCACTTTGAAATTTTATAGGTAATTATCAATAAGAGGAATTTTCCATGTGAAGTTCTAACATTTAATCAGTGAAGGCAAAAATCTCAGTCGAGATATATAAAAACTGCATCTGGCGGTAATTGTGTCCACAGTGGTCTTCGTCTTTAGTGTTTTTTTTTTTACCTAAAACCTCGAAATCGTTTTTCCTTTTCACCACAGATATAATAACAGTGACAGTATTTTGCAATTCGTCCTTTGTTTTACCATTAAATAATCCAAATGTTCTTCGAACTTGAGGTCAGTATTGCTCGATATTTCGCTCCATTGTGTAGCATCATCAGGAAACAAAATTTGACAAATTGATTAAAAAATATTAATAATAACAACAGTTTTATTGACTCAGAGCCCACCCTTTGATATTATGTTACCGTTGCATTTTTCTAAGTGTATTTCGCTTCCGTTTTGCAAATAAATAAAAATTAATTCCGCAAAGCACTACGTATAGTATCGTCGTATACCATTAGCCTATACGAAAAACGTATTTTAATCTCTTGAGGTTTAAGTTGTGTAAATCCATACTACGTACATACACTTGGGAACTATATAGAGCTATGTGTGTATACAATTTTATATAAGAGCATCAGTGTGTTTACATTTTTGTATATATCATCTTTGTACATGGACTTGTTTCTATAAACTACCATACAATTTTCTCGTAAACAGAATGGACAGACTACTGCTGCAGTTCAGACTGAAAGTGCAGGCTATTGAAATGTGTGCGTGGCTGTCCCGAAGAAGTGGTCTATAGTGCATGGGTGAATGCTTCAGTCACTTCAAGTCCAATAACATTAAATTAAGAGCATGGCTTAATTAAAGCATATAATTAAAAGTCAGTTTTCTGCATGGTTTACAGGCTACTCATACGGAAGTATCTCCATGGCGTAGCATAGTATAGCAGCTGACTAGTATTCGTGAACTTTAAAGCAAAGTGTGTTATCCTCACTAGCATGGATTAATATTGACAACACAGATGGTAAATGCGCGTCTCTGGACAAAATAAGACAAATAAACAATTTTATTTCTTGGTATTTTATGTTACAACAACGCACACGTACACTATATTTCATAGCATACGAAAATTAAATTAATAACAATTAAATGTTATTTAAACGTTAATATACAGCAAGAACATCAATTACCGTAAGATTGATATTAGTTATGGAGTAATACAAATTGGTATTACAAATAAAACAATAAATAATAAAACAAAAAAAAAAAACTTGCGTATAATTAACAATGATTGCAAATCTTTGTGGAGGTCGATGATGGCATTATTACTATCGCCTATGTTTGATATCAAGAATTTTTTAACTTTGAGGCAAGAAAATATATATGCCCTGAAAACGAAAGATTTATTCTAGAAAAGTAAATGTCAGATAAAATGGTCAAATACCAAGCTCGACAAAATAAGATTTCTATCACTTCACATCAAAGTTCTTTCATTTCAAAACAAGTCTAATAAACATTTGTACACAGCTTCTGAAACTTAAAAAATCATACGTATAATTAATAATATTGTCAAGTCACTCTGGCGTATGGTTATTGCATTATTAAAATAGCATACGAATGATAACAAGGATTTTTTAATTTTGAGGGAAAGAAAATAGCAGTTTATAATAAAAGAAAAAATTTTTTGGAAAGTATGCAGCTCTCTGGAAATGAAAGAATTATTCTCGCAAGTCAGACAACATGGCCAAAATCAAACTCGACAAAACAAGACGGTGACCACTTTACTACACTAACATTTTTATCATTTTAGAACAAGTTGAATACATGTTCTTAACAGCTTAATAAAGTTAGAAAACTTACGTATAATTAATAATAATTATAAATCACTGTGGCGTATGATCATTTCATTATTAAAATAGCCTACGAATGATATTAAGGATTTTTTAAACTACACTTAAACTTTCTAAACTTGGGGCCATGAACAGATAATTTCTTAACAACAAGAACGTTTCTACACAGCTATCTACAAATCCCATAACTATTCTTGAAAGAATTTCGGTTAGATAACATGCGCAAATACAGGGTGTTTCGAAAGTGACCACCCTATTGGAATATGCTCTTATTTTTTCAAATGGCCGCCAATGTCAAATCTGTTTTGACATTTCTGGACTAGACAGATGTAGAATACAAGTAAACAAGCCATAGAGCGATACACTACTCCCCAAGAACACGGAATAATCGTGTCAATTTTTTGGCGTAACAATTCGTCTGTGGTGTTGGCGCAGCGCGCATACCGTCGCCGATTCCCCGGCCGTCCGACACCGACTGCGCAAGCACTGCGCCGTTTGGCCACTAACCTTGAAGAGTATGGGACCACACGAGACGTTGCCAGGAGTGGCCGGCCCTGGAGCGCCCGTTCTGCCGAGAATATCGCCGCTGTTGCCGAGGATGTCGAGCTGTCGCCGGAAACATCGACCAGACGCCGTGCCTCGCAATTAGCCATCAGCCGGTCGTCCCTATGGCGAATTTTGGTCAAAGACCTGCACATGTTCCCATACAAAGTCCAGTCCGTGCATCAGCTACTGTCTGTCGACCGCCAAACGCGTGTAACCTAAGCCCAAGCCATCCTCAACCTCGTGGACGATTTTTCACCAAAATCATAATGAGCGATGAGGCTTATTTCCACCTCAGCGGGTACGTGAACAAGCAAAACTATCGCTTCTTTCACGCTGGAGGAGTCATCGGGCAATTTTTTTCGAGAACGCCGCTGGTCAAACGACAACAGTGGATGGTGCGCGCGCTATAGGGCCATGTTAACAGAGTTTGTTCTGCCGCAATTCGACGAATTAGGACTGGAGGACATGTGGTTCCAACAGGACGGACCAACGGGACACACTGCGCGAGCCACAGCCGATATTCTGAAGTCGGCGTCTCCGGGTTGACGATTTGCACTGGCCCGCAAGATCGCCCGATTTAACCGTTCCACACATTTTTTTGTGGGGTTTTTTGAAGTCCCGTGTTTACGTGAACAAGTCTGAGACCCTGGAAGCCCTCAAGGTCAACATTCGACACGAGTGCGAGAATCTGTCGCCCGAAGTTCTCGTCGAAGTGATGAAAAATGCAATAAAACGAGCCCGTATGGTAATCAATTGTGACGGCGCCCATTTAACCGATATCATCTTCTCAACTTAGCCAATAAAATTCTAAAGGTTCAAATAAACACAATCAAAAAACAGAATCGAAGTGTATCATTTAGAAAAAAATGAGAGCCAAACAACATCGGATGACTTGTATCAAGCTTCACAAAATAAGATTTCAATCATTTCCAATAAAATTTGTATCATTTCACAACAAGTTCAATAATTATTTGTAATCACCTTTTGTAACTCTAGAAAACGTACGTATGATTAATAATGATAGTAAATCACTGTGGCGTATGATGCTTGCATCATTCAAATAGCTTTCGAATGATTCCAACGATTTTTTAAACTTTAAGGGAACGAAAAGATAATTTTTAAATAAAACTAAACCCTTTAGATTTTATATAGCTTCCTGGAAATGACAGAAATATTCTTGAAAGTATTTGCGTCAGATAACAAACATGGTCAAATATCAAGCTCAACATTTATCATTGCATAACAAAGTTCCGTCATTTCAGAACAAGTTCAAATACCTTACGAAAGTATAAAAAAAACTTACGTTTAATTAATAGTGACTGTTAAGAAATGTGACAGATGATGATGACATTATTCTAATTGCCTACGAATGGTACCAAGTATCTCTTCAAGTTTAAAGCAACGAAAATATATTTTTTAAAGTTTTTGGTTAATGTATGAGAAATTCATACTACAAGCTTACAAGTCATGAACATTTTTCTAATTTAAAAATGGTTGGTTTTCGTTGGAAAAAAAACTAACAAAAATTGGTCATAAAAATTCAAATTCAAATATTTTTTAAGTAATAAACCCTATAGTCTATATAGCTTTCTGGAAAAGAAAGAACTATTCTTGCAAGTATTTGCGTCAGATAATATGGTAAAATATCAAGCTCGACAAAATGATAATCCTATCATTTCAGTAAAAAAATGTATCATTTCAGAATTTCAATAAATATTTCTAAACTGTTTATAAAAGTCTAAAAAAAATTACGTATACGAGGGCGGCTCAATAAGTCCGTGACTTTTCGAACTTCCCTCGCAGATATTTGAAATGCAACACTGCTCCTATCAAGTACCACCTGTTAATAGACTACTGTCAAATTTTGAGCAAGTTCTGTTATTTACTTTGCGTTTAACAGCTGTTCAAAACATACAACCTCGTGCATTTTTTTAAAAATGGAAAAAGTGAATTTCGAGTGCTAATTAAACTTTATTTATTGCGAAAAAACCGTCAATCAAACCAAGGAAAATATTGATACTATGGGGACTCTGCACCATCGATTTCAATGGTAAAAAAGTGGTTTAATGACTTTCGTTGTGGTCGCACAAGTACAAATGACGCCGAACGTTCTGGACGGCCAATTGAGGTCAATACACCCGAAAATGTCGAAAAGATCCACGATATGGTGTTGGCCGGTCGAATAGTAACAGTGCGTGAGATTGTTGATGCCCGTAGGCACTTCATATGGCAGTGTGGCTTCGATTTTAAATGATCAGTTGGGTTTAAGACAGCTGTCTGCAAGATGGGTGCCGCGTTTGCTCTCAATTGACCATAAACGTAATCGTGTGACAACTTCAAAGGATTGTTTGGAGTTGTTTAGATGGGCTATGGATTGCTACGTCATCCGCCATATTCTCCGGATTTAGCCCCCAGTGACTATTTACTATTTCCAAACCTAAAGAAATAGCTCGGTGGAAAGAGATGTAGCTCCAACGGTGAAATTATTTATCAAACAAACTCCTATTTTATGGACCTCGAAAAATCCAATTTTTTGGAAGGGTTACAAAAATTCTAGTAACGTTGGACTAAGTGTATTGGGCTAAAAGGAGATTATGCTGAAAAATAGTTTTTTTTTTTTGTTTAAAGTGTTTCATTCAAAAAGTCACGGACTTATTGATCCGCCTCTGTATGATAGCATCATTATTAAAATAGCATACGAATTATATCAAGATTTTGTATGTAATTCTTGGAAGGCTTGAATCTGTGGCTTTTGGAAAATGTGATAATTATCCCGTCACTTTTCTAGATCTAGGTATGGATTGTTGTAACCTGAAAGACGACCATTTCGCTTGTTACTTATATTCCAGAGGAAAATGTGCCAACTTCGAATATAATATGATGTTTAAATTCAATCAAATTGTAAATTAAATACAATTTACTTTTTACTCTTAATACAAGAATGAATGGTCCCGAATAAGTCAAATTTATAATCCAATGTGTTTGTAAAAAATAATTGTGGACCTAAACATTCTGAAGCTTACATTTTATCTACGAACTAGTTCGGAAAACACACCAGATCTCCATTAATGTATTATTTAAAAATTTATAGGTCCAAAATAAATAATGAATCAGCTGCAAGTCAACGTATAAGTGTTATTAATCGAAGTACCACATGGCGTATACGTTTGAAGATTAATAAATATAAATTATTCGTAACGATCTGAATTTCTAAGAACTCATATTAAATTTTATGGATTTGCTTACAAAATACCCCAAGCTTAAATTTTATGAAATTCTCCACGGACAACTTCGGAAAAGATTGCACATCCTCATAAATTTTAAAATTGCCAGGTCGACTATAAATAATACATCAGCTGCAAGTAAACGTATAAGTAGTGATTCTAACAAAAGTAAAGGGCATCTCAGTAATATTGCAGTTTTTAAATTTAGTGGCATTTTTTTTTGGCAGCTGTCACATATGTTTATTCCGATTACTTAAAGTGGGGCACTTTACGAAAGAACAACGAATTATAATTGATGTGTGTGAAGATAAATTCGAATTTAACTAGCAGAGACACAAACCAATTATGTTAGCAGAGGTCTGTAATTACGTTAACAGAACTATGTAAGATTGCCAAATTTTGGCAAGGTTATAGAAATTACCGATTTTCTCGCGAATAAACAAATATATATAACCAAAAGTTATACATTTTATAGCACGGACTTATTAAAGGACATATCGGGACTTCCAACAAAGTTATTCTTTGCCAGGGTGAAAAATATGAGGGGTTCTTATATAGAAAATCTTGGAGAGATGTTGGGGCCATAGCGCCTAACTGGGAAGAGTTTAGTGATTGGGACTACTCTCAAATTAAAGCATTGACATCTATTTTCATTATTTAATACTCTCATTTCCGAAGAAACCTCCAGAAAATCAAATTCGACGAAGAATTTAAGAAATTGGTGTTTCGGACGGGCAAGATGTGTCCATGGTGGCCACCAGGAAAAAGTTTAGTGATTGGGACTAGTATCAAATTAAAGCTATTGACATCTATTTTCAATATTTAATACCCTCATTTCTGAAAAAATCCCCAGAATATCAAATTCGCCGAATTCTTAAAACCGCTCACAAACTTCGAAGAATTTTCAGTAGAGAAAGTGCATCTAATGTGTCAACCATTCGAAGAGTGGTCAAAAAAATTTGAAGAAACTGGGTCGGTTATGGACAGAAAGACTCCTGTGTGTCAACGTATCGGTCGGTATCTTGAAAACATTACTTCTGTAAACGAAAGTGTCGCCGAAAACCCGAAAACATCAGTTCGGCATCGTTCTCAACAACTTCAAATTTCACGAAGCACTACGCAGCGAATTTTGATAAAAGATGTCCACCTTCATGCGTTCAAAATGCAGCTTACTTAGGAGCTCACACCAGCAGACCATGGAAAGCGCCGGCAATTTGTTCAATGCAAATTTTTCAAAAAAACTTATCTTTTCCGATGAAGCCCATTACCATCAGAATTAGTGATGCACAGAATCGAGGAACTGGTTCTCTAGAACCGGTTCTTTACAAGACCCGACCAAACCGGTTCTTATAAGAACCGTATACCGGTTCCAAACGAAACAAAACCGGTCCCGAAAGATCCGAAAACGGTTCCAAATGGTCCAAAATACGGGTCCAAATGAACAAAAAACGGATCTTAAAGGAACAAAACTCGAGTTGAAAAAACCGAAAATGGTTCCGAAAAGGTCGGGAAACTACTCCAACAGACCTGAAAAACGGTTTGAAAAGAACCCATTTCAGAATAACAGGACTCGGTTCCAAAGGATCCAAAAGTGTTAACCTTTGAGGGTAGGAAGACGTGTATTTTTATCAAATTTTATATTCTTATAATAAGATATTACACTTAAGCCTCTGTGAGACAGCAATTTGCTGAGAACCGGAACCGGTTCAAATACTCGGTTCTTGTCGGAACCGCACTCGACAGAAGCGGCTCTTCACAAATGCGGAACCGCATATCACTAAATGGCTTCGTGAATGCACCAAATTGTTGAATTTGAGGCTCAGAAAATCCTCAGGCAATCCATGAGAAGAAATGCACCCACAACGAGCAACTGTCTGGTGCGGATTTTAGTCAGGTGGCGTGATTGGGCTTTCCTCTTTTGAAGATGAGACCGAAATTGCAGTGACTGTGAACGGCATTCGTTACAGGAACATGCTAACTGGGGTTCTTGTGGCCTCAACTGGACGGCATGGATCTGGACAATATTTGGTTTCAGCAAGTCGGCGCCACCCTGTGCATGAAACAATCGATATATTGCAGCAACGATTTCCAGACCAAATTATTTCAAGAAATTCTGATGGCCAAGATCATGCTATTTAAAGTCGTGCCATTTCTTTCTTTGGGTTTTTGTGAAATCTCGGTTTTATGCAATTACTGAGCTCAAATCCGAGATCCAACTCGTCATCGGTGAAATACAGCCACATCGCTGTGTAAAAGTCATGGAAAACTTCATGAAAAGAGTAATACCATGCCATCAGAGCCGTGGGGGGCATTTGAAGAATATTTTATTCCATACTTAATGGCAACATGTCTTCTTTACAATGCAATAAAAAAAATCAGAAATATCTCAAAAAATTGTGTATTAATTTTAAAATTAAAAAGTGCATTCTTACTGAGACACCCTTTGCAAGGATTAGTTTGAAGATAAATAAATATAAATTATACGTAACGATTTGATAAATATAAATTATACGTAACGATGCATTTTCTTTGACGAAATTCAGCGAATCTACTTTGCGATGTTCACACAAAATTATAGTAGGATTTACTCGCACTCCATGAAAATTGTACAGTAAAATAATTTCTCAGAATCTTGCTAGAATACAATAGAGTTTTACGACAATTTTTGTCGAATTCAACCAGGGGTTGGGTCGCTGGATCCGCTTCGTGTCCAAATCAGCATGAGGGTGATATTAGACGGAAATTTGTACGGGAACTTGCAAAGAAATTTAGATGTATCAATTGAACTTAGTCCAAATTTCAAAAATTGTTTCAAAGGTTTAGCTGCAAACGCAATGTGGATACAATGTCGATATGAAACGGAGTCGGCGTTCGGGCCCCAGGTTGTATGACGAAATTGAATACTTTAAATGCCACTTATAACTTTTGAGTAGATAATAATTAACACTTTATGACAAATCCCCTAACAGCATCTATTGTTTTATATTTCCCATAATTATATCCTTATTCTCTTAAAGCCAGCAAACTAAAGCAAACTCGCTATCAGTTTGCTGTCTGTTGTCCTATAAACTATTAATACAAGTTTTCCTACGTTGTTATCCAAACTATGTTAAATTGCTTGCAGCTTTAAACAGCAAACTTTTCCACAAATGAAACCGAGGAACAATTCTATTAAAATACTAAAGAAAATTGCAACAAAAATAAAAATGAATATAAAACTTTAACGTGTGTAACCAAGGAAAAATCTTAACAACTACTGCTGCTACTACTTGCTATTGTCCTTGATAAGATATCGGGGGAAACCTACTGATGCCATGAGGGACGAATCATCATTTGCACAAAGGCAACAATGCGCAAAACTACAAAGACCAACAAATTATGAATTAAAGATCATGATTGACGTGAAAGTTTTGTGCCGCAACGATGTTAATGTTAACAGGAAAATAAAATTGTAAATCTTGATTTTATAAAAATTTAAATAAAATCAAGTAGCAAGAAAAAAACGGAAATATCAAGGAAATTAACAAAACATATTATCGATTCATATGAAAAAGAATAATATACGTCTGTGTGATATTAATGAAGCCATGATGTGTAATGCCACATTATACTGGGAATTTGTAGAAAACCTGGTAGCATGAGTGATTTTAATAATTTGCTCGAAAAATACGTATGAGTAATATCAATAAAATATTGCAATGAACAACTGTAAACTGTAAATGTGATTGATTCAAATTAAAGAAGTAGTAAACATATTAATAACTTTGACATATAAATGATATTAATAATTCTGCTGATTGAGACGTAAGAGCCCTCCCAGTCAAATGGGCATCTCATGGGAATTAATAAACTTTAAGGAAAAACATTAAAAGTAGAAATTATTTGGATAATAATAATATCAAACGAATCAATGATAATAATAACGCCATGATGAACGCCAGTGAACTGGAACTGATTGTATGAGTGATATTAATAGTTTGATTGAATAAGACGTATGAGTAATATCAATAAAGTAATGCAGTGAACACCAGTAACACTTTAATGAGTTTGATTCAAGTTAAGGAACTCGCATCATAACTACAAAAGAGTCATAAATCAAAACGCATAACTTCTACTCAAAATGAAGCAAATTAAAAATATGAATATAAATACTCACTAACAGACTAGATCATTCGGAATTTTTTTTGCAGAAAGAGAAAATTACGACAGATTTTTACAGCGGATATAAATGGTTCTTGGTTATTGTCTTTACGGCTCTTTTGTAGTTAGGGTTAGCAAACAGGGATGGAAAAGAACATGTCATTTCAGTACTAACAAAAATTATTTGGGTACTTTTGCCCACTCAGAGTACTAAAATTCAAATATTGTTTCATTTATTTTTGTTACAAATGATACATTAAATTTGCTGATTTATAAAAAAAATAGTTCATGTATTGTACAAAAGAAAGTAAACTTTATTATCAATATGGATGTTGGCTTGTACCAAAGATGCCAGCGTTCCGTCCATTTTGCGACGAGTCCAATTTTTTTTTGCTGAACATATACACCAACAAACAAAAAAAAGACAATTGGTTTTTGATGCGATATCAATTAACACGATGTCCACCAATTGCAATGCATCCCGAGGAAGTTATTGTTTGGTGTGGATTGTGATCCGGTAGCATCATCAGTCAGCATTGCTATCACCTTCAGTGGAGAGTGCAACCGATCGATGATAACTAACTTCTCTTGGCCAAGATTAGATGATATATTTGTGAATGACATGTGGTGCCACATAGCTGATGCTACAGTGGGCATTCTGCACAAGCGATTTGAGGACATGACTATCTCACGCAGAGGCGACGTGATATGGCCACCGAGATCGTGCAATTTGACCCCATGAACGTTTTCCTTGTGGGGTTTCCTTAAGTCGCAGGTCTATGCCAAAAGCCACAATGACTGGTGCATTTAAAACCAATATAACCCTTGACTGATCTATGTGACAGAGTCATCAAGCATCGACAGATTCTTCGAGCCGAGCCAACCATTTGGACGATGCCATTTCCCGCATATAATGCCATTGGGAGCATTTGTCGTTAGGACATACAATTTCTTCTGAAGGTAGTGTTGAATATTTAGAATAGCTTTTGTGGATAACTTTTGTGGTTTACATTGTAGAAAACTTTTTCATCCCTGGTCCGAATACTAAACCTTTTAATAAAGTTGGCGTATGAGTTATATTAATAATTCGACTGAGTGAGATGTTAGACCAATCCCAATTGTCAATGGTGATGTATGATTAGTATTAATTTTGCAACACATTTGAAATGAGTTGTTTCCCATTATACCCCACAAGCGATTTGAGGGCATGACTATTTCACGCAGTGGCGACGTGATATGGCCACCGAGATCGTGCAATTTGACTCCCGTTTTTCTTGTGGAGTTTTTTAAAGTCGCAGGTCTATGCCAAAAGCCACAATGACTGGTGCATTTAAATTCAATATAACCCGTGCTTGATCTATGTGACGGAGTCATCAAGCATCGATAGATTCATTAGAGCCGAGCCAACCATTTGGACTATGCCATTTCCCGCATATAATGCCATTGGAAGCATTTGTCGTTAGGACATACCATTTATTCTGAAGGTAGTGTTGAATATTTAGGATAGCCCTTGTGCTTTAAATTGTATCAAAAAAGTACAATTCTACCAACTTTGGTCCCATATACTAAAGCTTTTAATAAAGTTGGCGTATGAGTTATATTAATAATTCGAGTGAGTGAGACGTTAGAACAATCCCAATATATTTCTCAATGGTGACGTATGATTAGTATTAATTTTGCAAATGAGTGGTTTCCCATTACATTCCATTGACGGAATTCGGGAGAGCTTCTAACACCCAGTAAACTGTGCGGTATTCATACTCACTGATTGGTACCTACAGTTTCACACCGGTTCCGAAAGGTATTTTTGAGATTTTTTTCATGGCTAAAGACTCGATAGCGTCGCCGTCACTATGCGAGGTGAAATTTAAAGTGGTCAGAGCAGGGATCGAACCCAGGATCTCATTTACAAGAAGCGCACACACCACCATTGCACCACAGAGGGCCAGGACACAATTATTGCACAAATACATGAAAAACGCATGTAAAATTTTCCCAAGATGTGTCAGCTAACGGATAGTAGGATGAAGTTCCCAAACTCCCCACAGGATGTAAAAAGTAACCTTAACCATACCAGGTTCTTGAATGCCAGGAAGTGTATAAGGATAGTCTCCTCTGAAAACTGATTACTGTCATTGGATTTTTAACGATTGCCCGAGAATTCGTGCAAGATTTCAAACCATGTGTTCGACAAAGTGCTGTTGTTGAAGAAAAAAGACAGCATGGCAACTGACAGTTCAAGGGTATTAAAAATTGAACTCTAAATAGGAGAACAATGCTTTTGTTGGAAAATATTTTCAAAATAATGAAAGGATTTCGAACAAAATCATCTGCAACGACGAGGCTCATTTTCATCTTTCTCGTTTCGTTCAGCGACAAAATTATCACATATTAGGTTCAGAAAATATACAAGCGATTTTTGAGAAAGAAATTCATCAACAACATCCCACTGTTTGGTATAGATTTTGGTCTGGGGACTTGATTGGACCATTCTTCTACTAAATGGACCATGCCTCTACAGCTGATCAAGTAATAACAGATCTGTGCTCTGTCGTAACATGATAATCAAGTTTTGTTGCTCCTAAATTACAAGACGGTGCCATACAGCATATATCCCGAGAACAATTACAATTCAATCTTGCGTGCATTTTCGAACACCCTTTATGGCTTCTGAAGTATTAATTCACTCTGGTTTATCCTATATTAAACTGTTGTTTGCTGAATGTTCAACACAACTTTAACGACATATCTCATTCAGGGTACAACTTTCATATATCATTCAGGATGCGTAGATATCATACAACCCTCGTATTATGTAAACTACGTTAAAGGACGCTGTACTTTATGTTAGTATAATTAACTACACCATCATGTAATAATGTTTAAGCCCAGTGTCACCATTTGTTGCCCCTCATGTCATTTACGTCAAGTCAATATATACAAATGTATTATAAAAAAATGTGACTGCTCTTGAACTCAAACTTTTCCATCAGAGCTTCGAAATAACACTCAGGGGTCCCATATAACTAAAGACAAAAATACTAATATCGTTATAAAACAGGAATGAATTAGGAATATGATAACTGGAACCTAAGTGATATAAAGTGGACGTAAAATACATGCGTACATTTTATATTTCATGTAAAATATTTAAATTTAAAATCAGGTTTTATAAAATGTTATTAAAATTTTAATAAATTTAAAAATTAATTTTATAAAATATTTTTCTAAACTACCTATACATACACGATTTGTTAATAAAAAAAACACAAGTTGCCAATATAGCGTATGATTGACATTAATTCTGACATATTGAAAGACGTATGATGAATATTTGTAGGAAATAAATATTAATCATACGCTTCATATTCCTATGAAGTGAACGTGTGGCTTACCTTCGGAGTGGCTGTCACAATGCAAGCCCATTTTGACGGTTAATTGTGAGGAACTTTATCAGGTCCCACCAAAATAAAAATTCATTGTGTTAAAGGCACTCGGTTTATCTCAACTTCTTAATTTTCAAACTCAAACCATTCGGAAAAACTGGGGTCTAATTATGTAAGAAACGATTTTGAATTCATTATCGTTATGTCGATAGTGAAGTTTTATCAACACGTGTGTTTTTATTAGATGAAATGTCATTATCGGCATATCAGTTTCGTTTGGACGATTAACGTCATACACAATTAGGCCCCTGACCTTTCATTACGCCAAAAAGTGGTTCAAATGATATTCAAAATTGTATCAGATTAAATGAGAAAACCATAGTTCATCATGCAACCTTCCTTCCCTACCCGCTTTCCATTACTCTCTTGAAAAAAAAAAACGAGTGAGAGAGAATTTAAAGTCTTTCAATCATCAGAATTTATGTATTCCTTCCCCCCACAGCATCATATTTCATGGTGGGAAATGAAATATGTGTCCCTTAACTAAATGTCCGTGAATATATATTTTCCATTTTTAAAGGCTACAATTTTACATAACTGACAAGTTTGTTTGTTTTTCTGGCGAAGAGTTTCAGTTTCTGTGTGAGCGACGTTCTTTAGTTTTCAGCAGTTTTACTGTGACCAAATAAAGTTACTTCATAATTTTCTCAAAGTTTTTCGTTGCGCTGGAAACACAGGGAAAACTTACCGCCTTGATACTAAGCTGTTGCGAAATTGTAGGGAACTTGAAAAACTAATCTTACTACATACATAGTAGTATAGAGCAATTGCAGCATAGAACAGCTTATATTTGGAAATGTAAGGAATGAAAATTTCTCAGCAGAAAACGAACCTTAAGTTTCTAGAATATATTATCCTGATAGTTGGTTAAGTAAAGGCAAACTAAGAAATAACAGATTCATTAGTTATAATTTATATAAATTGCAGATTAGTTTCCTACCAATTTGATATGTAAATATGTTATGATTTGACCTGGAACTTAATTACTTTACATCCAGAACAAATAATATGCTATTTTGTTAAGGTGCGAATGATTAATTTCAATTGAGTCCACCCAGGCGCTTACTTATTGTATTGCAATTTATATTACTTATACGTGACGGATGTTGTTAAAATAATCTATGGATTAGTTGTCACATGTTTGTCTACTGTAGGATTTGTTAATGATATCTGCTAATTCAAAGGGAAATATTAAGCTTTTAAGCTCTATGAAAGTAGCTGTACAATCTTTCCCATGATTGTTATAAAATAATTTAGACTACTCATACGTTGTAATGTCGATGAAATCTTAAAGTCTTTTCTTTTCGTGTGAAGTTCACAAATATGTTATTGTGTATTTTTCGTTTCACTTGTAAAGATTCACAATTGGGGGCTGCGACAAATCTATCAACAAAGAGGATTCTCCCTTTGGATCATATATTTCCAAAACAAATGACAAGAAATTCTTGAAGGTACCAGGCTAATGATTAATTTTTTTATATAGAAAATCAGTAAAATGAAGATTTTGAACATTCGCTAAAGTTCGAATACTATTTATATTTATGATCGAACTTTCTCCGTGGATATTTTAAAATACTTGTTAGGCTATAGTCTCTAGGTTTCATAGGATTTCAGATATTTTTTCCTTGAAGCGAACCACACACTTGTCATTCATGAGCATGAACATCCAGTTATCGTTGAGGTTTATTGTCGGTTTACCGGCTTTCTTGGTGCCAAATAAAAATGTAATCGAAGTTGTTCGTATCACAATCATGTTCACAAAATTTTTTGGTAATATTTTTTCAAATTCATCAGTCAGATATAAAGTTATGGACCAAGCTCATGCTCATGAATGACAAGTCTGTGGTTCGCTTGAGTTTCAAAATTGTTTGAAAATTTACCCAAAACTTTATTAGTTCTTCCAAGCAGTGTGATAGACAAAAAAATTGCACTAGAAACAACTGGTGGGCAGTTAATTACCTTTTCAATGGTATCTTAAACTAATTGGTGGGTTAATACAATACGGGTATATCAATGACAGTTTTTTTTGAACAGTTTTTTTTTCAAAAAAAAAATATTTTTCAATAAAATCTCCTTTTAGCTCAATACACTTAGTCCAACGTTTCTCCAATTTTTATAGGATTTTTCGAGGTCTATAAAATAGGCATTTGTTTGATCAATGATTTCATCGTTGGAGCTAAATCTCTTTCCACCGAGCCATTTCTTTAGGTTTGGAAATAGGAAATATTCACTGGGTCCTAAATTCGTAGCCCAATTCATGGAATTTTGCCATTGAGACCCGTGCATTATCTTGATGAAAAAGAACTTTTTTCGTGGCCATATGGGGTCGTTTTTTTTAATCCCAGCTAAATCTGTCCAATAAGTTGGCATTATATTCGACGTTTTTCCCCTTTTGAAGGTAATCGATGTGGATTATCCCGCGTGCATCCCAAAAAAACTGATTCCATCAGCTTATTGGTCGACAAACTTACATTGGCCTTCTTCGGAGCCGGTTCACCCGGACAAACCCATTTTTTAGACTGCTGCTTGGTCTCCGGAGTGTTGTTATGGATCCATGTCTCATCCACAGTTACAAAACGCCGCAAAAACTCCTTCGAATTGCTGTTAAACAACTCCAAACAGTCCTTTGAAGTTGTCACACGATTACGTTTACGGTCAATAGAGAGCAAACGCGGCACCCATCTTGCAGACAGCTTTCTTAAGCCCAACTGATCATTTAAAATCGAAACCACACTGCTATATGATATGCCTATGACATCAACAATCTCACGCACTTTTACTCTTCGACCGCCCAACACCATATCGTGGATCTTTTCGACATTTTCGGGTGTATTGACCTCAATTGGCCGTCCAGAACGTTCGGCGTCATTTGTACTTGTGCGACCACAACGAAAGTCAGTAAACCACTTTTTTACCATTGAAATCGATGGTGCAGAGTCCCCATAGTATCAATATTTTCCTTGGTTTGATTGACGGTGTTTTTTCGCAATAAATAAAGTTTAATTAGCACTCGAAATTCACTTTTCCATTTTTAAAAAAATGCACTAGGTTGTATGTTTTGAACAGCTGTTAAACGCAAAGTAAATGACTGAAATTACTCAATATTGGGCAGTAGTCTATTAATTGGTGGTACTTGTTGGGAGCAGTGTTGCATGAAAATCAGTCATCGATTCGCGCAACTTAAATACTTCGTGTCCATCTGAGCACGCCATCCGTCGAACTGTGGATAGATTTCATATCACATACTCTCTAAATGATGCCATATCACCAACACGTCGAAAGAATCTACGTACTGAAGATAATATAGCCGCTGTGAACGAAAGTTTGAAAGTTCCAAATTTATCCATTCGTCATCGGTTGGTGCTCTCTCCGTCCACTACTTGGACAATTTTGCGCAAAGATCTTGGCCTACATCCGCATAAGATCCAACTGGTGCAGCAATTAAAGTTACGAGACCAACATATGCATCTTTCTTTCGCCGATTGGGCTCTAGAGCAGTTGGAAACTGGCCCGATATTTTATCGCAAAATTGTGTTCTGCGTTGAGGCTCATTTTTGACTTAACGGGTTTGCTAATAACCAAAATTACCGCATATGGAGTGAGATTAATCCACAAAAGACTCCATCCATTACATCCAGAAAAATTCACCGTTTATTACGGTTTATACTCTGGTGGCATCATCGGACCCTATTTCTTCAAAAATGAAGCCGGAGCTCGCGTTACGGTGAATTAAGATCGTTGCCGCACCATGATCTATGATTTTTTTTTGAAAATATGGATGACATTGATCCGACCGATATATGGTTTCAATAGGATGGCGGTACGTGCCATACGGCGACCGCAGCCATCGATGTATTGAAATCAAAATTTGGCGATATATATATTTCCAGAAATGGACCTGAATTGACCTCCAAGGTCGTCCGATTTTACACTTGTTGATTCTTTCCTGTGGGGCTACGTGAAGTCTCTGGCTTATGCTGATAAACCAGCAATAATTGACTCCTTGGAGGCCACAATTGTTCCTGACATACAGCCGAAAATGTTTGAAGAAGTGATCCAAACTGGACTCCATAATGCGCCTCCGGTGGCCACATGCGCGAAATCATTCCTAAATGTTATTTTTTATTTTTCGAATTTTGTTTTTGATTAAATTTAAATTTTTTGTGTAATGGATATTATTTAAAATTTCAATTCCAATAACGCTTAATTAAACTAATTATACTAAAATACTAATAACGGATGATTAATATTAATTTAAAAACATTCAAAAACGTGGGCGGCGGTGGTATAATGGTTAATATCCGCAGCTCTTGTACATGAGACCGTGGGTCCGATCCCAACTTTGACCATCTTACACTTCTTTCGATGTAGATCACCACTCTTAGTGATGACAACTTATCGGGTACTGAGCCATGAAAAAGCTTTTCCAAATACCGATCGGATCCGGTGTACAACTGTAGGTCTATGGCAGTGTGTCAAAACATAGGAAGCGCCAAGCTCACTGATTGCGAGAAGCTCTGCCCTGTCCCCTATCTAAGAGCAAACCAATTATTTATCTTTATTTATTTAAACGTTGGCGTATGAGTAATATGATACAATTTATATTACTCATACGATGCGTATCAAGTTTACGTTCAATAATTCGATTTATCCCTTCTACATATTGACAATACAACTCTTTGGCATTATAAATCCAATTGCTTGACAGTGTAATAATTACAGAATGAAATAAATTGTGACAGCACGAGAATTGAAAGGCATGTCAGGTATGATGCAATATAATTTCGAATAACGGATGATTAATATAAATTCAGTAAACGTGGGCGTCAGTGGTGCAATGGTTAGTGTCCGCAGCTCATTTACATGAGAATGTGGGTACGATCCCTGTTTTGACCATTTCATACATTTTTTTTTTTACATTTTTTTCGATGTAGTGAGGGCGAATTATCGGGTACTTAGCCACGAAAAAGCTTTTTCAAATACAGTTTGGAATGGATGGATATTATGGTAATGGTAATTATTTAAAATTTCAATTCCAATAACGCTTAATTAAACTAATTATACTAAAATACTAATAACGGATGATTAATATTAATTTAAAAACATTCAAAAACGTGGGCGGCGGTGGTATAATGGTTAATATCCGCAGCTCTTGTACATGAGACCGTGGGTCCGATCCCAACTTTGACCATCTTACACTTCTTTCGATGTAGATCACCACTCTTAGTGATGACAACTTATCGGGTACTGAGCCATGAAAAAGCTTTTCCAAATACCGATCGGATCCGGTGTACAACTGTAGGTCTATGGCAGTGTGTCAAAACATAGGAAGCGCCAAGCTCACTGATTGCGAGAAGCTCTGCCCTGTCCCCTATCTAAGAGCAAACCAATTATTTATCTTTATTTATTTAAACGTTGGCGTATGAGTAATATGATACAATTTATATTACTCATACGATGCGTATCAAGTTTACGTTCAATAATTCGATTTATCCCTTCTACATATTGACAATACAACTCTTTGGCATTATAAATCCAATTGCTTGACAGTGTAATAATTACAGAATGAAATAAATTGTGACAGCACGAGAATTGAAAGGCATGTCAGGTATGATGCAATATAATTTCGAATAACGGATGATTAATATAAATTCAGTAAACGTGGGCGTCAGTGGTGCAATGGTTAGTGTCCGCAGCTCATTTACATGAGAATGTGGGTACGATCCCTGTTTTGACCATTTCATACATTTTTTTTTTTACATTTTTTTCGATGTAGTGAGGGCGAATTATCGGGTACTTAGCCACGAAAAAGCTTTTTCAAATACAGTTTGGAATCGGTGGAAATCTGTACATCTAGGTCAGTGTGTCAAAAACAATAAACTAGCATTGCGAGAAGCTCTCTCCAGTCCCCTATCTAAGGGGAAACCATTTATTTATTAAATATATAATTTATATTACTCATGCGATGCGTATAAAGTTTAAGTCCAATTATTCGATTTATCCCTTCAATTCTTTACGCTGTCCCTATTCTGCATATTGACTATTTGACATAAATCAAATTGCATGACAGAGTAACAATTACATAATGACATAAAGTACGACAGCACGAGAATTCAAAAGGCATGACAGGATGATATGCTATGCAATATAGAATATAAACAAAAATTTGCAATACACGAAATACTGTGAAACCAACTTACACATCAAAGCCAGTGATATCCTTTTGGCATTCGAAAGGGTAACATGTTCGGCACCTTTACGGTTGGAACACTACGTGACATAACTGCTGACAATGTAATTGCCCCCACCATAGCCAACGCATAAAAAGGGGAAAAGGTCTTAACAATTTCGAAGTTGAAACGTGATTTGAAACAATTGATTTGCCATTTAACTTTGAAAATGATTCAATTCGCATGTGATTTGTTAAATTTCAAATGCCTTAAACTATACTATGATTAATTTATTGTCTTGCAGCCTATGTATGGGCAATACTTTTGTCATTGTTTAAGTATTGATTTCCTCTCTGTAGGTTTTGCTCATTTTAAAAGAAAATAGAAAAATCCTTATAATAATAAGATTGTTATACGTGCATGTACTAAAGTTTGTCGGATATATTCTCTTAAAGTTTGTTTCCCTTATGTGATAAAGCTTTCTGTTGCCATACAGTCTAAACCTCAAATGGTTAGGAGTTGGTAAACCATTGTCGGACGGTAAGGTATAAATTCGAACAGACAGACAAACGAATTGTAAAGTGATAGGCTGGAAACCCCTGTATAATACTTTTTCCTGAGTTTTATTGGCTTTATAGATTTCTTTGAGTTTTTACCTGTTTTTCTCTGTTTGGTCGCATTCTTGTAGATACTAGTATAGCACAATAAAAAAAAAACAAAAAAAGTAAGCGACACGAGGGTCCCTGGAAAAGGGATTTATAGTAATGAGAATAAAATGTTCAACCCTTAATAATTACAATTATTATTGGCATGAAATACATAAAACTCAAAATTTTGCAAAATACTCCCTCAGCGGATAATTGATATTAATGCAGATCTTACCAACGTATGATTAATATACTACATAATTATTAACCATACGTTCCATATAGAATACAAAACTGTCAGATTTACTTCGGCCATGACTACAAAATTAAATAAACTAAATAAAAAAAGGTAAACGCGATACGAAATCCCAACGTAAAAAGGGTTCTGTTGATCGCATCCATTTCGTATCGTAATTGGTATTTTGGAAGTCCGATAAAATGGAAACTTGAATTAAAACTTAAGAAATTATCGTATGAATCAAGTTAATGTAATAGGATTTCATCAACATTATTTTTTTAGAAGTTTCTATCAAACTGGTTCTTTAAAAGCACGTACGTAATAGAGATTACGATACGAAACCAATTAGGTACTTCGGTCCCAGACTTTTAAAATGTTTTAATGGTTTTTGGAATTCATGCCAGTCTATGGTAACTTCTACCTCGCCCCTCGGATTTAAAGCCAGGACATTGCTGCACAGAAGCAAAAACAAAACCACGTTGGTATTTTTTTACCATTATCCGTTAGCAACTTTTACCACCCCAAATACAATCGACCCGTAAAAATACTACACAGACATGTGGCGGTACAAAGAGCAGCTTTTCCCTCAGTTGGGTAAGACAAGGCATTTGTTTTCTTCACCTTTAAGCGTAATAAAGTTTTGCGTTCAAGGTCAAAAAAGAAAACAGAGAAATTCGCAAAAACTATTTGTTAGACACAGTACTAAATAAGATTTATAAAAAGATTGAGAGAAATATTATGCATCGAAATAAAAACAGCCATAGAGCAGATATGATATGAATTTTGAATATGGGTATTTCCACAGAAAGTACAATAATATTGTTTGGTGTCGTAAATTGTTTATATTTTAGGATCATGAAGTTCGATTGTTTTCTATTCTTTTCTCAAATACAGAATGTAAGAAGCTCTATATTTAATAACAAATGAGAAAACAATTTAACCAATTGGTTTTAAAATATAAGTATAAACAATTAATGAGGGTGACGTGATGTAACAAAAGGTGGACCGTTCTGTGGAAATGCCCATATGATGTTTTAAACGATGGAAAAGGTTAAAGTTGCTTTAAAACAGGGACTCGTAAATATTGGAGATATCGTTTACTAGCCTTCGACGATCAACTGGGCAGTATAATTGTCCAACAATTATAAGCTCAACCTGATCGATTTTCCACACTTTTTTGAACGAAATAAGTAAGAATTAAAGATAGAGCTGTAAAACATTCTACAAAAATAATTCAGATACACCACAATACAACGGAATTCTATATTCAGATTTGAGGATTTTTTTCTGAATACTCTTCCTAATTTTTCATTTCCGATTTTTGTTTGGAATACCATTCGATTTTGTTTGGAATGCCATTCATTCCAAACCCTGCATTGTTTGGATGCAAATATAACGTGTTTGTAGCTTGCCCCAAATATAGTATACTTGTGTCCAAACATAATGTGTTTGCTATACAATATTACATGTTTGAGACACAATATTATAATGTATGGTTTTGTTATTCAAATGTGGCTTTGTTTGTTGAAAACTGCTAAAAATAATAACGTGACAGACAACAAAGAAACAAAAAAGCAGCAGCTCTTCAATTCATGAAAACAATGATTGCAAGCATATACATGTTTCCAGCAATATGTTGCCGGGGCCGTTATGTTCAGCGTGGAAGTATTCTTGCTATAATCAGTCCTTATCAGGACCATACGAATACTTACTCGTTGTACAATAAACCGTAAGTTTGTATCGTTAATTATTCTTTTGCCATTTCTTAGAACATTCTAGAGTAACTGCACCAAACCTCAACTAACACAAATTAACGGTCGAACCGTAACAAGCACCAGTAACCTCACTTGATTTTCATGGACAACTGATTCCTGGTGTTTCCACATTTATGTCATTCATCCAAATGCCGCCGTTTATGTACATGCCGATTTCTTACCAAGAAACGTCATAGAATAAAGTTTCAATATTTTGGTATCATGGTCAGAAGTACATTCTTCATCAATTTGACATTGTGTTGACCTGTGCCATATAAAAACTTTTATATTAAAAAATATTTAGACTCTCCACATAAAGGGTAAATGAAATATAGACAAAATTTATTTATTTATTTATTTGTATAAAATAAATTTATAGTTATAAATTTTTATTTACGATTTATTTTTATAAAAAATAATTTAAAAAAATATTTATTTGAACTTAAGCCACTCGGCAGCTTCCGTTTTCCTATTCATTTAATTTGGTCAAAGTGATATTAAATATGGTAGTCACATCTAAATCACAAAACATCGGCATTGGAATTTCAGGCAATCGAATTTACGTTTGCCCCAACTGTATCTATTCGTTGGTGACTACAATTCGGATATGACCAATTCGGTAGCTTCAACGGAATTTTTCCGCGAGTGTCGCTACGAATAATATCGTTATATTTACGACAATGACAATGATACATTTCAAGCAAACAAATTTACGGTTGCCACAACTGTATTAATTCGCTTGTGACTAAATACGGTTACCATCACTTCAGTTGCCTCAACCGAATTATTCTGTGAGTGTCGGTAACAATAATATCCTTATATTCACGAAATAAAATACGTTTTTCAGTGTACTTTTACACAATGACAATGATACATTTCACGCAACCGAATTTAAAGTTGCCCCAAATGTATGAACTCGTTTGTGACTAGATACGGTTACGCTCAATTCGGTTGCCTCAAACGAAGTTTTCCGTGAATGTCGGTACAAATAATATTGTTATATTTACGAGATATCATACGTCTTACATTTCACGCAACCGAATTTACTCAAACGAATTTTTCCATGAGCATCAGTACGAATAATATCGTTATAAAGAGTGACTTTTAAATTTAGTGTTATTTTCTTGGTGTAAGTGGCAACTCTGAAATTTGGAGCGCTTTACGAAAGAACAACGCATTATAATTGTGAGAACATATTACAAAAATTTCGAAAGTTATGCTGAAGAATTTCCAGTCGAGAAATTGCACCTAATGTGTCAACCATTCGTAGAGTGGTCACCAAATTTGGAGAAACTGGGAAGGCTATGGACGGTAAGATTATAGTGCGTCAAAGTACCGGTCGGTCTCTTAAAAACATTGCTGCTGTAAACGAGAGTGTCGCCGAAAACCCCAAAACATAAATTCAGCATCGTTCTCAACAACTTCAAATTTCACGAAGACTACGCAGCGAACTTTGACAAAGGAGCTCCACCTTCATGCGTACAAAATGTTGCTTATTCAGGAGCTGAAACCAGCAGACCATGGAAAGCGGGCAATTCGTTCAATGGGTAATGGAGCAAGGTGAAGTCAATGCCAATTTTTCAAAAAAAAAGTCAAGCAATCCATGAGAAATAAATGCATTCACAACAGCAACTGGCTGGTGCGGATTTTGGTCACTTTTTGAAGATGAGGCCGAAACTGCAGTGACTGCATACACGGTGAACAATTTTTCATTTTTTGTTGTTCGTATGCAATTATAACGTGTTTGTAGCTTGTCGGAAATATAGTATACTTGTGTCCAAACACATTGTGTTTGCTATTCAATATAACATGTTTGGGACACAATGGTTAATAGGTTATAATATATGTATTTGTGACCCAAATGTAGATTTTGCTTGTTGGAAACTGCTGATAACACTGCAAAAGAAACAAAAAGCAGCACATCAACAATTCACGTAAATAATTCTTGCAAACATGTACATGGTTCCTGCAATATGTTGCTGGGGTCGTTATTTTGCAGCGTGTATGAACGGTATTCGTTACAGGAACATGATAACGGAGTTCTTGTGACATCTACTGGACGGCATGTGTCTGGACGACATGTGGTTTCAGCAGCACGGCGCCACCTGCCACACCGCGCATGAATCAATCGATTTATTGCAACAACGATTTCCAGAAAAAAATACTAGTATCTTAAGAAATTCTGATGGCAACTGGCCGCCAAGATCATGTGATTGAACGCCATGCGATTTAAGACCGATACTCTCCTATGGATCAGTGGTATGGTGGGAAGCGGTAAATAGAATTCACACCTGGCCAATGTGCAGAGACTGACATGCGTCGGTATTACCGGCGCCCTCAGATCTGCCCCTCAAGTGGCACTGGAGGCGATGCAGAATCTCCAACCGATCGATATACACATCAAATGCACCGCGGCGAAAGGGGCCATTCGGCTAAGGGAATCGGGAATGCCTGTCAACACTACACACGGGCATGGCTCAGTCCTGGTCAACATGGGTACTTTCGAAAATATGACCAAGCCAACGGATTACGTGGCTCCGAGAATAATTCAGGACAAACAATTTAAGGTAAATATACCCAGGCGTGAAGACTGGGCGGCAAATAGCGTTACTGAGGCCGGTGAAATCTCAATCTTCACGAATGGTTCTAAAGTGAATATACTCCGAACCCCTAAAACTCAGGATTTCCACCAGACTTCCGAACAAATGTACGATCTTTCAGGTTTAGATGTCTTCAATTAACGTTGCGTCAGATTTTGGAACGGGATTTATCTCCAGCGAAACCCAAAATCTACGTCGACAGCAAGGCAGCCCTTAAGGACTTAAGACTCAAGAATCATCAAATCACGTTGTACGATGGACTGCTTCGTGACCCTAACCCAAATTCAGGCTCATGAAATCCCGCTCTGCTGGGTACCGGGACATAGCAACATTCACGACAACGAAATAGCAGACGAATGCGCCGGAACGGGATCCTATGCCCGAGGAGAAATTGCGACCCTGGACGTGCATATTCCGTTAGAGGAACTGAGGAACCAAGTCGACGAACTGGGAGTAGCATTAACCATGTCGAGATGCAAATCGGTACAGAACTGTAGGATAGCTCGATCTCTTTGGCCGGCCGTGATGGAACACGTACCAAAGAGCTGCTCTCCCTTGGAAAGAACACACTCGCCACTCGCATAGGAGTCATAACTGGACACTGCGTGATAGACCACATGGCTACATACATCTGTCTCCACTATTAGGGTTAAATGCAACTTCGATATGAAGACTTTTGCAGAAGCTGTTTAGATGAAGAAGAGGAGTCAGTACAGCACTTGCTTTGTTCATGTAGAGGACTGCAAGAGTATCGCCTAGCCTCCCTGGGGGTGGGTAGGCTCTTCGAAAACCTCAATGACCTAGCAGATGCTCCAATTAAACCCCTCGTCAAAGGCTCCACGAAATGCCCCCAAGGAAATGCCGCCCAGGAAATAGCACCCAATGAAATAACATCCGAAAACAAAGAATGAAATAAAAGCCAAACAAAAATGAAACTAACTCCAAGGCAAAATGGAAACAAAGGCGAAAAAATTTCCTTGTAAATGGCGCATTTGGAAACCCCGGTTGGAAAACGGAATAACTTCCAAAAAAAAGTCAAATACTTCCCAAAAAATTTGGTTGTTTTTTCATATGAAATAACACCCACAAATGTGTGAAAAAACATTGGAGATTATTTCATATCTCGTGTGGGGGTTATTTCCCTGGGGAGTTTTCGGGGAGCCTCGTCAAATTCATAGAGAAATCTCACTGGTTCAGCAGAGCACAAGAGGACAACTGCAAAAATGTTTCCGGTAGATTCTGTCCTTTAGCTTACCCTCTCTCCTGCATTCTTCCTCTTCTCTACAACTATTCCTTTTGCATTTCAATTCTTTATAAGGGAACCACAATGGGCCGAAATTATGACCTCGGGTGAACTCGTTATTTGTTTTAAACTCAAATGACGGGCTTCCCTTTCTTTCTTTGGGGTTTTGTGAAATCTCGGGTTTATGCGAATAAACCAGAAACAACTCCTGAGCACACATCCGAGATACAACGCGTCATCACAGCCACATATCTGTGAAAAAGTCATGGAAAATTTCGTGAACACAGTAATGGCCTCCCATCAGAGCCGTGGGGGCCATTTGAAGGATATTTTATACCATACTTAATGACGAACATGTATTTTTTACAATCCAATAAAAAAAATCACAGCTATCTCAAAAAAAAAACGTGTTTTTTTAAATGAAAAAGTGCATTCTTACTGAGACACCCTTTATTTGGTTGGTTGGTTGAAAAGGCTGCAAGACAACACGCTGTCTACCACACTTAGGCTAAAGAAGCCCATTGTGATACATGCAGTTTCCTCTATAGCATCTATTGACTAGTCGTCTAGCCAATGTGCCCTTTCAATGAATTTGTCTATAAGACCTACAGGAATATCCTGTAGGGCTACGGTGCTAACTAAATGTGTCCCGAATATCCTACTTCTCGGTCCTGCCAGAGCAGGGCAATCCAAGAGAAGGTATTTCGTCGGTTCCTCGCCCTCTTCCATGCAGCATCTACAGAGAGTGGAGATTCTATGTCCCAATCTTAGTGCGTGTTTTCCTACATGACAATGTCCCATAAGTGTTCCTATCATTGTGGATAACCTGTCTCTCGGCAAGTTAAGTAAATACCTAGTCCTCTTCCTGTCAACCTGTGGCCAGACGACCCTGCCTTGTTTGCAAGTTGAAGTAAGTCTCCACTTGTCCTTGAACATATTATCGGCCCACTGCCTGATCAGCAGACGGCAGGTAGAGATTGGCATACTAACGCCTTCTTTTGCCGGAAAAACCTGTGCCGTAGTATCCTGTCTAGCTAACGCATCCGCTACGCAATTGCCTTGAATGTCGCGGTGTCGCGGTACCCAGATGAGCCTGATGTCAAAATACTCTGCCATCATCCAGCCTGGCTGCCTGGCTGTCTGTGTAGATACATATTCTCCGGAGGGTGGTGACAGTACTTTTCAGTAGTTCAACAACCTACAGTACGGCGGTAATTTCCGCCTGAAATACACTACAGTGATCAGGCAGCTTGAAGAAGATATTTACATTTAGGTCCGGTGAATGGACCCCACAGCCTACTTGCTCGTCCAACTTTGATCCATCAGTGAAAATCTGATACTACTGGTGTCCCCTTCCAGTGACTTTTCCCAGGTATTCCTGTTCGGAATAGAAGTACTTAGATTTGACGCTGGTAGAAGGTAGGGGATACAGTAGTCCGTTATTACGGGAATAGATTTGATCCGATGTAGTAATTCAGCGTGTCCGGACTGCAACGATATCAAGACGCCACAATCTCTGATTCTCACCAGGGATGTAGCAGCTGCCGATTCGGCCATGATATCAGGGGTACAGATGTTCAGGATAGCACTAAGTGCAGTACATGACGTCGTGCCCATTGCCCCCACCAACGCTAATCAGTGCTGATCTTTGAATTTTCATCAAGGAAATCAGAATATATTTCTTTTGGAGGGACCGGTCTGACTATTGCCGTATAAATCCACATGGTGATCTTGGGAGACAGTCCCCTGCGCTTTCCTATCGCCCCTTTACAGCAGTAAATAGCAACACACGCCTTTTTCACCCTCTCCTCCACATTCGGTTTCCAAGACAGTTTTCTGTCGAGAATTATCCCAGATACTTGACCTTTTCCGTCAACTTTAATTGCACCCCATTAACTGACGGCAGTTCAAATGCGGGTATTTTATATTTCCGAGAGAACAGGATAAGCTCGGTTTTAAGTGGGTTAAGTGATAGTCCGTTGTTAGCGGTCCAGTTCGAAATCAGACTAAGTAGGCTGGTTGTACGAATGCTAAGTAAATTGAGGTTTCTACCCGTACAGATGATAGCAATATCATCGGCATAGGCAAAGATCTGGCATTCGGCCCTGTCCAATTCAAGAAGCAGTTCATGGACAGAAGTTAACCATAACAGTGGGGACAGAACTCCCCACTGCGGTGTCCCGCTGTTAACGTTCCTAGCAATTGTAACACCACCCCATTCAGCTTTGACGGATCTATCCACCAGAAGCTTCCCAATTAGGCGTGTCACTAAGCTGTCGACTCCTAGATGCTGTAACGACCTAAGAATCGCCGAAAGTTGAATGTTATTGAAGGCTCACTAGATGTCCAGGAATCTCCACAGAGCGAAGACCTTATTCTCAAGAGAGTTTTCTATTATGCTGACTATAAAGTGGAGAGCCGTCTCGATAGTAGATTCTGTGGAAGATTACTTCGAACATGAATGTCCAGTAACCTTTCAAATATCTTAAGAACAAAGGATGATAGACTGATTGGTCTAAAGTTCTTTGGTTTAACATGAGAGCCCGATTTCGGGACGAAAACTACTTTGGTTTGTTTCCAAATGCTTGAAATCGCTCCCAACATAAGGCAGCCCCTGAAGATTGCCTCCAACCAACTACAATATAGGTATAGTGCCTTCTGTTGTTGCGCGGGAATTATCCCGTCAGGTCCGGCTGATTTATAGGGCTTAAAGCATCTAATGGCCCATATCAGATTCTTTCTGCTCACTATTGAGCGAACTTTTTCTGTCCTAACCCTTTATTTGCGTAATAACATAATATTTTTCAGTGTAATATTACACCAAGACGTCGTTTAAAAAGTTTAACCATGATATGAAATGTTCTTAATGGTCTTAGAGGAAGGGGAAGAAAAAAACCTTTAAATTGTTCCATGACTCTATGAATCATCTCTGCAGTTTGGAGGGAAAATAATCCATTAATTTTGTACAACTTACAAGCGACAACTTTCAACTTACCTGAACAACATGTGAACGCTTTTCGTAATCAATCATTGACGAATTCTTGTCACTTATCACCAGGAATGGTGAAGAAGTGGTCGTCGTCGTTGTTGTGGCGTCCGGTGTTGTAGCCACGTAAGGATTTAACACTACATTGTTGTTGTTGCTGTTGTTGTTATCCTTTAGATTTGTGGATGCTGCGTTTGTCGATAAAGCGGAAACGGAAATGTTTGCGGATACTGGCAATGTAGTAACTGCTTCAGCTGTCACTATGTCGTTGGGACGCCTTAAAGTTGTTGTCTCACGTGTTAGCTTTTTGGTGGCGCGATCCAATGAAATGGCATTGATTTCCTGAATCTGCAAAGTGTCCACATTTCTGCCATTCTCCAAAATTTTGGCTGTGGGCCAAAGACCAAGTGACGACGACGACGACGAGGACGATGCAAACAATGATGATGAGGATGGCATTTCGTTAGGTTTGTGTTCTGACTTGGAATGTTTAGCGACATTTTCAGTTGCGTTATGTTGCTGGTGATGGTGTTCGGTCATCATGCCCGTTTCCTTGTCAATGCGATAGATATTTTTCGGATGACTTTGGGCATAGTTGGCTAAACGTTCATTTCCCTGGAAGTCATTGGTATCATCGCCAACACCGCCGCCGCCGCCACCGCCGCCACCATCACCACTGTCACCATCATCATCGTCATCGTATTGCTGATTTGGATGATTATTGGTGGACATACTATCACTGGCCACTTTCTCATTTAATCGTATTATATTCGACAAATTGATATTATTGATGAGCGTTATGCCGCATATCGCCACCAATATGATAGCGAAACCAATGCCGCCAATTAAGCACAGAGGCGTTTTAGAATTTTTCGGGCACATATTGACACAATGTGTTGTTTTTGTTTTTGATCAATTAAGAAGAATTTGCGTTTTGTGGTTTTTTATTTTGGGAGCGGTAGTTTTTGTTATTCGAATGACTAAACCCTCTCGTGTGCTGGCTGTCGTATTAGATTTCTTCAATTGTATTACGGACCAATTTGTTTTCTATTTTGCAAATAAAGTGTTTGCACGCTTTTATAAATTCACAAGACTAAAACTTTTATAAATTCACAAGTGTTTTTGCGCGTTCTCACCAGTGAACTACTGACGACGACGACCACGACAACGACACTTTCTGAGTAGGCACTCAGCCCGCCACTTTTGGAGAACTGAACTTAACAGCGCCGTTTTATTTTATTTGTCCCCATACATGTTGGGACACATTTATAAGCGGTTTTAACGCGATTTTATTATTATGAACTTTTGCATTTTAGTTTCGTATTTTTATTATGTCGCTTTGTACTCTACTGAGCCTTTTGTAGTCTAAAGTTCTTTGTCATACAATAAGGCAACAATTGACTTGTGTGCGTTTAGAGAGCATTTAACAGGAACCCATAAAGACGGCACCTCCTACCAGCTGCAATTACTTGAGACATGGAAAATACATATGTAATAATATGTTAAATGAACAACATGAAATTTAGCATGTCAACAATGATGACAGATGAACGAAATGTTGTGACCCAGACAGCAGCAAAATTAGGGGAAAATTTACCAATTGCAAAGGTTAATGCAGATAAAAAAAAAATCACATGAGGTAGATAAATGCATAGATATAGATGGTATAGATGGTAGATAAATGCACAATGGCATAGATGGTAGATAAATGCATAAACTGTAAAAAAACAAAAATAATAAAACAACCTGATATTTCGTATTAGTTTCTTTTATTTCATGAAACTTATAATTTTTGCGTATCAAATAAAAAAATGTTTGGTTTTTGAAGCCGCAATGCGGTATGATTTTATATGGCTATGAGAATAATCGCCCAAGTGAAAATCGCCCAAAACCCAAAAATTAACAATCGCCCAAAAAATATGGGAAACAAACTTGGCCGATTGTTCATCATGTTTGGGCGTTTTGGTATATTTGATTTTTTGGGTGTTTGTTCATGGTGAATGATCGCCCTTTTACTTAATTGGGCGGTTGTTCGCTACAGTCTTGGGCGATTTCACCACAAAATAGTGGGCATTTGTTCATAAATTGGATTTATATTTATGGGCGAATGTTCTTAAATTTTTGGGCGATTTTACCTCTTTTTTTGGGTCTTTTTTCTTAATGAAAAAACACCCAAAAATTTTGGGTCATTGTTAATTTTTCGTTTTGGGCGATTTTCACTTGGGCGATTATTCGCATAGCCATTTTATATATATATTTTTTTTAAAGTAATATTTTTTATTTATTATGTATGTATGTATATAAAACACCAATAGAAACGGCGAAACTTTAGTCAATTCATATAAAAATTAATTTCTGGAATTTTTACGTGAAACTACTCGAAACAAGATTTTTTTCAATCACGAAAAAGACTGAAAAAAAATTTTTTTTTCGTTATATGTTGGATCGATGGGCACCCATTATTTTTTTTTCATCTGTAAGACAGATAGATGTATAGACTGCCGTAACACCCTATCGGATAAACAGATTTTAACTAAAATTTGGCATGTATAAGATTTTCAATGCAGGAAATTGTATGTCTAATTTGAAGGAAATCGGATACCGAATTCTGGTACCTCCCATACAAATTGTAAAAATTTCGACAATTTTTCGTTTTTAGTTGTTTGGATGCAACTATAACGTAATAAATTTGAAATATATATGTGCGAATATAAAAATAAATACTAAATCTAGTAAATAATAAAATAAAAGTAAATTTAAAATATATGATTAATTTTTGAGCTTGCCGCAAATATAATATACTTGTGTCCAAACACATTTTGTTTGCTATTCAATACTACATGTTTGAGACACAATGATTAATATGTTATAATATATGTGTTTGCGACCCAAATATATTTATGTTTGTGATACAAATACAGCTGTGGTTGTTGCACTGTCTATGCTCTCGAGAGAGGAAGATAATAAAAGAGGGACAACGAGAGAGTCTATCTTGTAAGTGTGTTTCTGTATTTTTGCATTATTCTCTCAGTCATAAATTTTCCTGAATGTCGCGTAAATGGCAGATGAAGTCAGTGTTTCTTATTTTGCCTGATGTATTGCGTTTTAGTTTCATGTATTCAGTCGTCAATGGTTCATCGGACAGAGGATATCAAAAGCGCTTGATCAGTGAAAAAGAATAAACGAAGGCTCGGACGGTTAAATGGTTTGTGATATTACTTTGGTTTTTGTGTATGTGTTTCATACATATGTATGTGTGCTACCAAAATGACTGTGAAGCCCTTTGTCTCTCCGAGGCTTTACTGAGAAAATCGGAACGGCGGACCATTTGTGAAATTAGTGTAATAAAAAAACACAAGTAATTAATCCACGCTACCCTTGCATGCACTTGATTTATATATAAGTATATTGTTCATGTACCAACGCATAGCTGAAACCTTCTGAAAACAAAAACATGAGAGACAACAAAGAGAGGAGATGCAAAAGAAAAAAATTTAAAAATAACCATTTTTAAATCTATTATTAATTATTTATAAATGTGGATTTATATTGTTAAAATTAATTGTAATAAATAATACATATATATTGAAATCGAAGAATAATTCGTTTCTAAATATTATTATATTTGGGAGGAAATTCGCATGGAAACGTGGAAACGTAAGTATATGTAGGTTTAGGGTAAACACGCGAATGCTTCCACGTAAGTATATGGATGTATGGCATGAAGAAAGCATATGTTTCCACGTAAAAGCATACATGTTTGTCAGTAAACATGATACTGTTTGCATTTAAATACAAGTAAGTTTAGGACTTTCAAACATATGAATATAATTCCAAACATATACATGATTCCTGCAGAATATGTTTGGTAAAATATGTTAGAAAGGCTGTTAATTTTCAGAGTGTACTACAACCAAACAATTGTTGGCATCATTGACATCATATTAAAGTCAAGAAACCACATTTTATAACAAAAATTATTTAAGAACAATATCACCAAAAATTTAAGAAATACACTTCAAGAAATTCGAAAAAGAAATCAATTATTTTCAATTTTATAACTTGAAAAAACATGCAAATTTTTAAACACAAAAAATTAAAATTTTTTATCCGCGTTATGAACAATTGCGTCAAAATATGTCAAAAAAACATAAATATAAAAATATTGCAGTATGAACTTCTCATACGTTAACATTCAAAAGTAACAATCATAAGGTCGTTACGAAAAATTCAAACCTAACCGACATTACCATGTCACACAAAAATGAAACTTTGTATTATAGATCAACAAACTTCAAAACAACTGAATCCCTGCAAGAATGAAGGCGAAAAGAGAACATGGAGGAAAAATCCTTCTGCTCTTGTTGTTGGAATAATTGACTTACAGCTTGATTTGGTACTGAGGGATTTTCGATCGATACCAATTCGCACACACGCTGAAAATCTTGTATATTTTCGTTGATTGGATGTAAATATAAAGTGTTTGTAGCTTGTGGCAAATATAGTATACTTGTATCCAAACACATTGTGTTTGATATTCAATATTACGTATTGGAGACACAATGATTAATATGTTATAATTTATGTTTTTGTGGCCCACACGCTTAAAAAAACGTTCTCTGTAACATATTCTCCTAAACATATTCTGCAGGAACCATGTAGTATATGTTTGGAACACACTCCAAACATTAATAGGTTTGAAAGTCCCAAACTCATGTAAACATTAGAATGTGAACAGGCATAAATGTATGCTTTTACGTGGACACATATTTAAATTTCACAGTTTTTCACCAAATCGGCATGAAAAGTTAGTCAGAAGTTTTTCGAATTCCACCTGGTGCAAGTTAAATTTCGTCAAACATCTCTCTATCAAACCGACCGCACTACGAAGAGTGCGAAGGAAACGTCAGATGAGTCAAATTTTCTCTCTTTAAAGAATTACTCTATGGTGAATAAGCTCTCTTGTCTCTTTTGTTCTCTTGCTCTCGAAAGAGCATAAACAGTGCAACAAACACAGGTGGCTTTGTATCATAAACACATAGATATTTGGATCACAAACACATATATTATAACATTGTAATCATTGTACCTCCGAGCTGCAATATTGATTAGCAAACACCAAAACACAAAAACCGGACAACAAAAAAAGACAGATTTTTTGCGTGTAATATACATTTTTTCCACAGCATGCTTATTTAATCAACCAAGCGCATTTGCTATCCACTGTCCGATTGACGACTGAGTAAATGAAACTTAAACGCTCACACTCGCACTTAAACGAAACACTCACTTTATCTTCAACTTACACACGCATTTAGGAATTTTTATGAATCATTGACTGAAAAGTAATGCAAAACTACAGCTACACACATACAACTTTGACTGTCAATAATCTGTCTCTTGCTCTCAATGGAGAGTTAATAGTGCAACAAACACAGCTGTATTTGTATCCCAAACACAGCTATACTATACTATAATATAACATATTAATCATTGTGTCTCCAACATGTAATATTGAATAGCAAACATGTTGTGTTTGGACACAAGTATACTATAAGTGCTACAAGCTCCCAACACACGTTATATTTGCATCCAACCAAGAAAAAATACCGATTTTTAGCGTGCAAATATGTGTTTGTTTGTTGAAAACCGCGGAAAAGAAAAACGTGACAGACAACAAAGAAACGAAAGAGCAGCAGTACTTCAATTCATGACTAGAATGCTTGCAGACAACATATACATGGTTCCTGCAATATGTTGCCAGGGCGGATGGGTTTTCAGCGTGTGGTTTGGATTTCTTATTGAGGTGTGATTTGTACCAGATTTCTGCATTGTTTTGAATACAAACTAATCAAATAAAGGGTGTCTCATCAGGAAGATTGCACTTTTTACATTTAGTGCCATTTTTTTGTGCAAGTGGCAACTCTGAAATTAGGCAGCTGTCACATATGTTTATTCCGATTATTAAAAATGGAGCGCTTTACGGAAGAACAATGCGTTATAAATAATTTTGGAAAGGTATGCTGAGACCGCTCGCAAACTTCGAAGATTTTTCAGTCGAGAAAGTGCAGATAATGTGTCAACCATTCGAAGAGTGGTCAACAAATTTGAAGAAACTGGGTCGGTTATGTACAGTAAGACTCCTGTTCGTCAACGTAACGATCGGTCTCTTCAAAACATTGCTGTTGTAAACGAGAGTGTCGCCGATAAGCATCAAGTCGGCATCGTTCTCAACAACTTCAAATTTCACGCAGCGAATTTTGGCAAAAGACCTCCACCTTCATGCGTACAAAATTCAGCTTACCCAGGAGCTAAAACCAGCAGACCATGGCAAGCGCCGGCAATTCGTTCAATGGGAAATGGAGCAAAGTGAAGTCAATACGTCATCTTCTCCGATGAAGCGCAATTTCCATATGAATGGCTTCGTGAATAAAGAAAATTGCCTAATTTGGGTCTCAGAAAATTCTCATGTTTTCCATGAGAAACAAATGCACCCACAACGAGCAACTGTCTGGTGCGGAGTTTGGTCAGGCGGCGTGATTGGGCCTTACTTTTTTTTGAAGATGAGGCCGAAATTACAGTGACTGTGAACGGCATTCGTTACAGGAACATGATAACGGAGTTCTTGTGGCGTCAACTGAACGGCATGGATCTGGACGACATGTGGTTTCAGCAAAGTGGTGCCACCTGCCTCACCGCGCATGAAACAATCGATTTATTGCAGCAAAAATTTCCAGAGCAAATTCTCTCAAGAAATTCTGATGTCAACTGGCCACCAAGATCGTGCAATTTAACGCCTTGCGATTTCTTTCTTTGGGGTTTTGTGAAATCTCGGGGTTATGCGAATAAACCATAAATATCTAAACCATAAATGAGCTCAAATCCGAGATCCAATGCATCATCGTTGAGATATAGCCACACCTCTGAGAAAAAGTTATGGAAAATTTCATGAAAAGAGTAATGACCAGTCATCAGAGCCGTGGGGGCCATTTGACGGATATTTTATTCCATACTTAATGGGAACATGTCGTCTTTACAATCCAATAAAAAAATCACAACTTTCATCAAAAAATACGTGTTTTTATTTTAAAATGAAAAAGTGCATTCTTATTGAGACGCCTTTAAGTATCTCTGAGTCGATTGGTATAATGAAGTGAATGATATTTAAAGTGTACACTCAAAAAAATATTTTATCGACACTGCAAACATTTGGTTGTCATGGTAGGTCGTTTTTGTAATAACATACACATTTACCTAAAGTTATGGATTTTATTATTCGACATTTTCATCATTTATTATCTGCCTTCAAAAATGAAAGCTTGAGGACATGGTTGCGTAATTTAAACTATAAAATTGACACCACCCTGAACTACAGCGTGAATTTTTGAAGGACAAACATTGGTTGATGTTAGTTAGTTTGAAAGGAGAGGTACGATGTTGAGTGTTCGAAAGAAATCACTGTAATCCTTCCCATGTCAGTAGACATACACTTAAGCCGCTGATTCATTCTGTTGTGCGCAGTTTACCCTACTAATCTACTCTACTATACCTCTCATAGGAATTCGGTGCTATTCACAAAATTCCTTCAGTTGTTCCAGTCCATTGCCACAAGTTAGGTCATGTCCGGTATTATACTGTTCGAAAGATATCTAGATCTAGCTTGTGTACACGCCGGGCAGTGATATAGGAAATGCTCCATCGTGTCATCGTTCTCCATGCATGCTCTGCACTCACTATTCGTCACTAGTCCAATACAGTACAGATGGGCCCGTAACCCCAAATGTCACGTTAAGACTCCCACCATCTTGTTCATTTCAGGTTTTCCCAGTTTCAGCAAACCTTTTGTCGTCACTCCATCAGGGTCTCCCCATAGGATCGTTGTCATTTGCTTGCTGTTAATAACAAACTTTATTTTTCGAGTGTTCCCTATATCACCGTGTAATTAATGGTATAAATAACAAGAATCATATGTTTCTTAACACACCTGATGCCTAAAGGGAAACCCTTTGATGTGGTCTCACATTTCCCAGTGTCAAAGGAACACAACACGCATACAATTAATTTCAGTTGTTCGTCAAAAGACTGTCACTGCGGTCGGAAATGTCTATGCGGTGTTGGTAAATCAATTACACCACCGGAAAGGTGATTAACACCTAAGCCGCAATTAATGGTTATTTAAGGATTTCACCGGTACCTGTTGGTAAAACAACACGTTTGATAAAAATCGCACACAAACAATAAAAAACAACACACACCCACAACATTATAATTACAATTGTGTGGTTGTGTTGTGGGGAGGGGTTTCTGCAACAAAAGGAACCACTAAAGGACACGAAAATAAAAAAAAAAAAAAAGTTAAGACTGGGATTCGCACGTATAAATGTACTTCATCATCATAGTAAATTCTGCTGTCACTTACAACTGCGCCCGCACACACACGCAGTTAAATAAAAAATACATTAGTGTTGAGTTGTATGATTTACAAAAAGAAAACGAAACAATTTATGAGTGCGACGTCATCTTACACACACACTCTCACTCAACACAAAGATACTGAAAATATGTAAGTGTTAACAATTTTGCACTCAACACTCACTAACATTGTTGCTCCTCCTTCGCCACTTATAACCAGGATGTGATTGTGTCTCGTGGATGGCGTGAATTGGCAGAAAAAAAATATATACACGAATATCTCTGAATACTTAAAAGGATGGCACGTTTTTTCACTTTTTCTTTTGAAAGAGATAGCAATACTAGGGATAGTATAAAATAGATTTAGCGGATTTTTGTTTCCCACGCAACATAACGAACTCTAATTGCTATTTGGTCTCGGAAGTCATGAGGCTAAATTTGTCTAGTTTTGCCACCCAACCTAACCGAGATTACAAAAAAATATATTCTTAGTACCTTCATATATACTGAACTTGAAAAAAAAGCTTTCAATGAATTGATGAAAAACATTTCATCAATCTTCCATCCATATTTCATTAATAATTTTCGTTGATTCAACAGCAATGTTACATTAATTTCATGTATGTTTGTCATCAAGTTGAAGTAAATTTTTCACCATTTTGATGTAAATTGTTCATTAATTTGATGTATATTTTTCAATTAGATGTAATGTTGTCATCACTTTGATGTAAGTTTATCATCAATCTGATGTAAATTGATCATCATTTTGTGAATGAGTTGCCAAACTCTTTGGCCTATTTTCATCGTAAATAATCCACAAGAACGTGGTATAAGACCACATAAAAATGCTCATAGCGTGGATAATATTTTCTGTCCATTTCTCTATTTTCTATTACGTATTTATTTAAAAATTTTTTTCTCTCTCTCTGTTTATTATTTTTTTTATTTCTTTTTCTCTCTCTCTGTTTATTTTTTCAATACTACGTCTATATTTTGAATCGATCCCACTAATTATTTCCAAATTCCAATGCTGCACGCAAAGAAAAAAAAAACGTTTATTGCTCGGTTGCCGCAACAATACTTTGATTGATTTGTATTAATTTATTAATCGCAACTGTTCATGTAGTTCTCCCAAATAAACTCACTATATCGCAAATGTGTATCATGTTGTTGCAAACGAATTCTCGTTTGCTTCAAACGCGTACAAAATTACAGTTGCCGCAAATTTAAACAGACGTTTACGATAACTGAAATTAGCCATTTTTCTAATGAGAGCACAGATTACGACGAACGTAAATTTCTCTCATTCTGTCGACTGTATACACACTTGTATCCACTCGTTTGCCATACACACTCACGCATACACATAAAAGTGATCACACACTCTAATGCTTCTACCTTGTCAATATATCTTGGATGGTGAAAAATACACAAAAGTTCCAACTTTTTTTTAAAACAAACTTTATGGGTAAAATCAAAATCATAAATTTAAATAAAACCAAAATTAAATTTAAACAAAAAAGAGCTTATGGAAGCCATAAATAAGTTTTAATTACAACTCGGTTGCTGTAACTTAAAGAACGGTTGGTGGAACCGTTTTTCGTTTCTCACAAACGATTTTTCAGATCTAATTTTTCATAACTCGTTTACTGCAAACGTTTATCAACTCTCGCAAAAGTTTTTTTTGGTTGGGAGCAACTACAATTCAGTTGCTGTAACCGAAGCAACAGTTGGCGGAACCGTTTTTCGTTTCTCGCAAATGTTTTTTCATCTTATGTTTTTCATAACTCGTTTGCTGAAAACATTTTTCGGTTCTGCCAAACGAAATGACATAAATGGCTTAGCAGAAGTTCGTCTCTCCCAACTACAGTCCCCAAACGAACTTCAGTTATCGGAGATTTCGTTTAGGAGAAACGAGATTTTACTTTGCGTGTGAAGACTGATGTCAAAAAGATCATCAATTCAATGAAGCTGAAAATGGTGAAAAACGCACAATCTTCAAATCGAATAACTTTTTTATTGAATTGATGAAATTTGACAGAAGTTTTATCATCGATTTGATGTAAAGATTTTCTTTCGGTGTGGTACAATATGTATCGCCTCCACTATAAGAAATCCTCTGAACATACTCTCTCTATCTTGACAGCTTATTTCGCGTAAAAAGTTTTGGCCTCCATTACTTATAATTATGGAAGGGTGGAATATGGGAAACCGCATTGTCGTAATCGAATGGATATCAGGCGTACGATTACGATTTAGGACATAACCTGGTCCTACTTGCCAGAGTTTGCCACGCCCGTTTTAAGTACCTACTATACAAATATTGGTGGCAAAATTGGCCGATAGACGCGATAAATTTCGGAAAGTACAATATGTGTTAACAAAATTTGGTCTTTTTTTCTTATTTGGGTCCAAATATAACGTGTCTGTAGCTGGCCGCAAATACATTAGACTTGTGCCCAAATACATTGTGTTTGCTATTCAATATAACATGTTTGAGACACAATGGTTAATAGGCTATAATACATGTATTTGAGACCTAAATGTGACTATTTTGTTGAAACCCGCTAAAAACAAATACGAGACAAACAACAAAGAAACAAAAAAGCAGCAGATCTTCAATTCATGAAAACAGTGCTTGCAAACATGTACATGTTACCTGCAATATGTTGCTGGGGCCGATATTTTTCACCGTGCACTTTGTGGGGTACTAATCTTTTACCGAAGCGACTCATACAGCCTCTCCTATTAATCTGTCAACCTCTCCTGCACGTGGTGTAGCCCGCCGACAAAAAACGTCCGGCCACGGGTGTAAAAGAAATGTTAATCTCAAACTGCCCTCGTGAAGGGTCTCTGGCAGTTCCAGATTCAGCATCGGATGCGGAAGCCCAATCAGCTACCCATCTTAAATGAACTGATTACTGAAATCGAAACGAATCAGACTAAGAACCATTCGATCGATTATCCTGGTGACGACTTTCAGCTTTAAACAACGGACACGATTTTGAATGTGAGATCGCTACTAAAAAAAACCCCGTTTCCCATTACATCTCATGAAGGGATTGACGAGAGATTCTCACAACCAGTGAGCTGTGCGCTTTCTAATTTTTCACTCACTGATTGGGACCTACAGTTTTACACCGTTTCCGAAAGGTATTTTGATAAGATTTTCATGGCCAAGTATTCCATAGTGTTGCCGTCACTAAGCGAGGTGGCCATCGTCGAAGAAAATTTACGGTGGTCAGAACAAGGATCGAACCCACGTTCTCATGCACAAGAGCAGCGCACACTAGCCATTGCACCACCGACGGCCATATCGCCATTGATAAAACATGGCATAATTGTCTGCTAGACATCCGCAACAAAAGGGGCGCCTACTGTAATAGCGACCACCATTTGATTACTGTCACAATTAGGCTAAAAGTGGCCGCAATTAGGAGACACAACTCCGAAGGAAAGCATCGTCTACAGAAACCGCGAGCGAAAAGAATGGATCTCAAATGATACATGGGACTTGATATTAAAGAGGAAAAAATGCAAGGCTGACCTCAACAAGTCGAAAACTCGAAACGAGAAGAAGAAGAAACGAGGACGTTAAAAGTAGTGCCAGTTGTGACAAACGTCGCCGGGCCGAGAACCTTGCAAAAGAAGCCCAGTCAGCCTCAGAGACACACAGAAGGCGTGAACTGCGCAAGATAAGACAAATACCACACGCTGAAAAATTTGTCTTTTTTTTGTTATTTGAATGCAAATATAACATGTTAGTAGCTTGTCGCAAATGCCATTGTGTTTGGCATTCAATATAACATGTTTGGGACACAATAATTAATACGTTATAATAACCCAAATGTACGTTATAACAACCCAAATTTTTAAAGGAGCTGAAACCTCTCGCTTCAGACACGAAAAAAAGGAACACAATATATAATGTCAAAATATATAATATAATGTCACTTTATATATAATGTCACTTTGCTGTTAAATGTCAGTCAATATGCCACGCCCATTTGGATAACTGCACATTGATCGCCAGCAACAAAAAATAAGGCTATTTATGTCTTTAGATACATTATAAATAACGTCAAACATATTTTGTTTGTGGACGTACAGTTTTGTGCCGGTTCCGAACGCGTTTTTGACAAGAATTTTTCATAGTTAATTACTCGGTAGTGTCGCCGTCACTAAGCCAGCTGACAGTCTTTGAATGAAAAGTTATGTGGTCACAGCATGGTTCGAACCTACCTATAACTGGGTTATCACAAACTCTAATTCGGTTGCGACGACCCCTAATTCGGTTGTGGTGACATCTAGTGTGGTTGTGATAAACTCTTAATTTGGTTACGAATAATTCGGTTGGTATGTATCGTGGGAACCATCCATGCAACCACCAGTTGGTTGGTATGTATCGTGGGTATTCTTCTCACGAATCTAGCGGTATATTGATTTTTGCTGTGCGACGTCTGTGGACCCAGATAACCCTATTTTACCATAGTATATCGGATATCAGAATACCTTCCATTTGAGTACCCACACTTGATGGTTCTTACGATGTCCGTAGGTGGACTTCTTTTTTGGACCCTAAATGCTCATAGCTCCGACCGGAGAAATATTTGTTGATTTTGGAACTTCACATATTTTGGTAGATTTTCGGGTTTTTCTTCTTTTTTTTTGGAACCCTCCTCGGAGAAGTGCAGTTTTGCCGTTTATTCGGTACAACTGTTTAAATTTGTAGTGTAGACCCACATAATAACCGAATTAGCCGTAACCATATTTAGAGGTTCTCACAACCACACTAGAGTTCACCACAACCGAATTGGGAGTTGTCACAAACGAATTAGAGGTTGTCACAGCCGAATTAGAGGTTGCGATATCCGAATTTCGAGAGGTCGTGCCACAATATTTTTGTTTCAATCGAGCCTTTTCAAGGATATCTCTACGTTCCGATACAAAACTGATAGAATAGTGTTTGCAACAACTTTTTCAACACAACGTGAGTACGTTCATGTGCAAGGACATTTGATGGTAAAAAAAAGAGATAAGACGCTTTCGAACTGATACGAAGGAAACAATGAAAAACGATCCACCAACAGGGGATAGTGCCGTGACTGCTCCAAAACGTTGAGTGTATACAACATGCATACATAGCTTCCCCCGAAGAGTGCTAATGAATTCAGGTGATACATACAAACTAAGGGATTTTCATCCATGATTACCGGCTTCGAAAATACATCTTTTCCTTTTCCATCAGAAAAATGTGTTTCCATAGGAATTAAGAACCAACTGTAACATTGAAAAGATGCTTGATTCTACGTTCAACACTACCAAAGCAAAAACTCGATATCCTTATACGCATTATAGCAAAAGGATGTTAGTTTGGTTGTGCGGTTGTTTGCATGTGTGTACTCGTGTTTAAGGGGGAATAAGGGATCAATAAGATGATTCCACAAAAACTTTTATATCTAGATACGTTAAGTTTAAGGAATTCGTAATAAAATTCTACTGTGTCGCATTAAAATTGTGGTTGGTTGCTCATATTACGTAGGAATGTTGGGAAATTCTTGAGAAATCCTCTTAACTCTTTTCCCCCCAACACACAAAGGACATTGGCAAATTTTTTCATATTTGGGGATGGAATCCATACACCCACAGAAAAAATAACCGAATTAGCCGCATCCAAATTTCGAGGTTGTCACAACCACATTAGATTCATCCACAGTAGAGGTTGCCACTAACGCACTTGAGGTTGTCACGACCTATTAGAGGTTGCTTCAACCGAATTTCAGTTGTGGGGACTAAATTCAGTCGAGACAACCACAAAACTCCCTTGTGAGAAAGACATCGAAACGAGATTAAAGCCGCAGCAAAGAAGATTAAAACTCCAAAAACCTTCCAATCAAACAATAAATAGTTTGGAGCATCCCAGAGGAACATGATTGAATTTACTGAGAAAAACTGTACAGAGCATAAACTGGCTCGATGTAAACAAAAAGAAAACACGTTTCCCATTACATCCCATGAATGGATTGTGGAGAAGCTCTCCCCAATCCGCTCAATGTAAACACCCACAAAACAATTCGTCTCAGATGATCACATTAGCCGTAACCGAATTTAGAAGTTGCTACAATCGAATTTAGAGGTTGATACAATTGTATTTAGAGATTATTAAAATCCCAATTGCCAGAATTGATTTAATTTATAGGTTGTTACATCGTCAATTCGGTTGTGGCAACTGCAATCCGGTGGCAACAGGCGAATTTGTGTTTGCTACAACCTTCTTCCAAACAATTAGCGCTGTGTGTGGTTGAGGCCGGAAATCAGTCTCGTCAAGGATGCTCTAACTTACACTGAAAGAAAAAGTTTCATCAATTTGATAAAAAATTTCCTCATTTTCCAACCTACGACACATTTCATTGAATTGATGAAGAACATTTCGTCAATCTTTCAGCCATATTTCGTAGTTTATGTTGCTGCGACGACAACTTTACATAAAGTTGATGTAAATTTTTCATCAATTTGATGAAGTTTGTAATCAAGTTGAAGTAAATTTTTAACCATTTTCCTGTACATTGGTCATTAATTTGCTGTACATTCTTCGTCAATTAGATGTAAAGTTGTCATCAATTTGATTCAAGTTAATCATAAATTTGATGTAAATTGGTCATAAATTTGATGTAATTCCTTCGGACTATTTTTCGTTATAAAAAAATCACAAGAGCAGGGTATAAGACCACATAAAAAGAGCTCATAGCGTCGATTTTATTTTCTATCTCTTGCTTTATTTTCTATTATATATTTCTTATCAATTTTCTATTAGTTTTTTTCTTTTTCTATTTATTTTTTCAATACTGCATCCATACTTTGAATCGATCCCACTAATTGTTTCTGAATTCCAATGATGAAGACTGATGTAAAAAATATCATCAATATAATGAAGCTGAAAAAGGTGAAGAAACGCACAATCTTCAAACAGAAGAACCTCTTCATTGAGTTGATGAAATTTGCCATCAATTCAGTGAATAATAATCGATGAACATTTATCATCGATTTGATGTAAGATGTTCTTTCAGTGTATACAAGCATCCCCACAACGCAAATATTCATTACAGCAACACCTAAGTCGTCAGATGTACGAAACTGTTCATAAATGCAGAGAATTTTGATTGTGACAACAACTTCTGTATGTTAGCTCACTTCGGATTGCTATTTTCGTTTAAAAATCAAGCTCGAGGTCGGTCAATTTTTAAACGAAACTAGCAATATTACGATACGATAAAAGTCGAATATTAAAATCGACAAATTTCACTTCGGATTGAACTAGTCATTTAAATGAAGCTGAAAAAGGTGACGGAGACGCACAATCTTCAAACTGAAGAACCGGTTTATAGAGTTGATGAAATTTGCCAACAATTCAGTGAAGAACAATCGATGAACATTTATCGTCGATTTGATGTAACGATTTTCTTTCGGTTTATACAAACTTCGCCACAACGCAAATATTCATTAAAGCAACATCAAAGTCGTCGGATGTACGAAACTGTTCATAAATTGTAATCGTCGGATGTACGAAACTGTTCATAAATGTAAATTGTAAACAGCTTGGAACTAGTCATCGAGATGACGGCTTTTCCCAATGTACTTGTGCTTTTCAGCGATTAAGGATGTACGAGGGCGATCCCAAAACAAGCCGACCTGACGTATTAAATGTTGTCCGTAGTTTGGAAAAAAAAATATTTTGGTGAAAAGTGGCAACCTTATAAAACATATGTTTCAAGTTTCAAGGCGCCACGTTGCTTAGTATTTTTTCAATATTTCCATTTGAAAGGTCATAGTCCAAGCAATATTAAAGCCGAGCTAGATTCTAGTCCGTGGAAGTCTGCTCCTTCGTTTACGACTGTAAAATATTGGGTAGCAGAGCTTAAACGAGGCCGTAAGACCTGCCAAGACGAACACCGTACTGGTCGACTAATTGAGGTGTCCACGCTAGACACGGTTAAGAAAATCCACAAAATGGTATTGGATGATCGTCGGCTGATGGTACGTGAGCCAGCTGAAATGATAGGAATTTCAAAAAGTGCTACATATCGTATATTGACCGAAGATTTGAAGATGAGAAAGCTGTGCGCAAGATGGGTGCCGCGTTTGCTGTCAATGGAGCAAAAATAGCGTCGTGAAGATGTTTCAGTAGAGTCTTTGGCGATGTTTCACCGCAAAAAAAAAGCCAAACGTTTGCGTCGAATGATAACCGATGAGACATGAGTCCACCACTTCACACCTGAGACAAAGGAACAGTTAAAGCAGTGGACTCGAAGGCGAAGACGGTTCATGGCGTGTGTTTTGGGATGCGCATGGGATAATTTTTATTAGATATCTTCAGAAAGGAAAAACCATCAACAGCGAATATTATGCTAATTTATTGCAGCGTTTAAGTGACGGAATTGTGGCAAAAAGGCCGCATTTGATGAAAAATAAAGTCTGGTTTCATCACGACAAGCGCTCCAGTTCACACATCCACTATTGCGATGGACAAAGTTAATGAATTAAATTTCGAATTGCTTCATCATGCGTCTTATTCGCCAGACTTAGCTTTCTCAGACAATTTTCTATTTCCAAACTTGAAAAAATGGCTCGGTGGTAAGATTTGACAACAATGGAGAGGTGGAGTCTGCGGTAGATGGCTATTTTAAGGAGTTTGACAGTTTTTACTATAGGCAGGGTATCGAAGCTATTGACTATCGTTGGAAAAACTGTATTGAGCTAAAAGGAGATTATGCCGAAAAATAAAGACTATTATTCCCAACTTCTTTGTGCTTTCTTTGTTAGGTCGGCTGGTTTTGGGACCGCCCTCGTATGTGTGCTATTACCAATTTTAAAAAAAAAACCTATACATCCCATGAAGGGATTGGGAAGAGCATCTCACAAATAGTGAGATGTGCCTTTTCTAGTTTTACACTCACTGAATGGGACCTACAATTTTACACCGGGACCGAATGGTATTTAGATAAGCTTCTCATTGCTAATTACTCGATAGCGTCGCCGTCACTAAGCGAGGTGATCGCCGTCCAAAGAAATGTAAGGTAGTCAGAGCTGCAATCGAATCCACGTTCTCAAGTACAAGAGCCGCGAACACTACCATCATTGCTCGGGAAAATAACAAAAGAGATTATCTCATATTTTTGTTGCCTCAATTACTATTAAATGAGTAAACAATCTTCTTGAATCTTTAGTTTGTTTTAAAAATATTGAGTTCTATCCGCATTGTTTGTTCGGCAATTGCGGAGCTATTGCGCACAAATGTATACAACAAATTTAGTCATTAAAAAAAAACAAATATATTGCGCATCAAAATATTAAAGAAGCACGTGTATTGAATTGCCGAGGTCAACACCAGGGAGACGTACTATAACGAGGGACTTTAAGAAAGTTTTTGTCAATCTTTTGAAGGAAGGCGCTTGAATATTTATTTCCACAATCAACTAAAAAAAATTTTATTTGGCTCTTAAATATATTGGAAAGGTTTACCCGCGCTGTGTTTAACCTAAAGCTTTACACCGGCTCTGAAAGGAAATGTTTTTTGGCGGCTTCGATTCGTCGTCAATAAACGAAGTGACAGTCGCCGAACACTGAGAGAAAGATGTTTGACAACATATGATTGATACAGAACAATATTTCTGATTGTTTTTTTCTTCTAAGTTTTTAAAGTGGCAACACTTGGCGTTTTGTCAATTTGACAGCTGACTGATGATTTTTGCTCAATATGGATTGTCATTTTATCACCAAAGTCATTTACTGCAACAGCGATTGTAAATTGTGGAATTTAACTGTCAGTTTTAGTGGCCGGTTAGTGATATAATTTTGTAGAGCAGCCCCTTCCATCTGGCATATAATTTAACCCGAAGATGATCGTCGGGGATTTTAAAGGATAATTTGAAATTTGCTGAGGGCATTTTTTTTTTTTGAAGTTGTTGGGAACGATGCCGAATTGATGTATTCGGGGTTTCGGCGACATTCCCGTTTACATGAGCAAGGGTTTCAAGAGACCGACCGGTGGTACGTTGACGCACAGGAGTTCTGCTATCCATAACCGACCCAGTTTCTTCAAATTTTATTGACCACTCTTCGAATGGTTGATATATTAGTTGCAATTTCTCGACTGAAAATTCTTCGAAGTTTGCAAGCGGTCTCAGCCTAATGCATTAAACACATAGACGACAGCAAGCTACGAGCGACAACCTGTCAAAATTAAAACACACACGTTTATATGAAAATTATTACTCTGACGGCGTCACAGCAGCACGACGGCACAACGACCGTTGCAGTTGTCGCCAATACAAACTAATTTCTATTTTGAAAGGCGACAATATCAGATACAGTGTTGGTAATGCACTAAAGTAGTTGTAATAATTTGGAGATTAAAGGCGTTTAACTAAAAACTGAAAATTTGTGTCAAACATTTTGGGATTTATTATATGTTTTATCAGCCGGCTTTCGAATTTTTTTTGGTGGATAGCGTAGTTGAAACAAATAATTCTGAATTGAAAAATTTTCTGCCCAGAAAAAATTATTGTTGTACTATGCTCGTTCAAGGTGCACAAAACCAAACTCGCGTTCAATTTTTCACGTTTTGTAAAAAAAACCACACATATTCAGTGAAAAACGGAATGTATTTTTATTTCTTCTTGGTATTCTAAAATATAATTTCGCTATATAAAGATTTCTTGTGTAGCCGGTCTTCGTCCGGGGGTATGCCAAAATATGGCTTCGCCTTTTAAATATTTCCTGCCTCTTCGGAATGTATTCTAATCCACTCATTAATAAACAAACTATAATGAAAATAAAACATATGCATGTACTTCGTGTAAAGAAATTACAAAAACAAATACTCTTTTCAATAAATTATTTTGTAGAACATAAATCGTTTGTTTGTGTGTCGAATAAACGTCATATTGGCATCACTGAAAAATACATTGCTCCAGCAAACAGCTGTGCATATTAAAATTGTTTTTATTGTGTTGGTTGGCATTTGTTGAATTTGGTAAGTTTTTGATTATTTTTGTTTAATTTATTTTATTTATGTGTATTAATATATTTTAGGCAATATGTACTACTTTAGCAATATTAATTATAGAATTTACTATATTTCCACTCATGTTTTCGTAAAACTTATTAAAATTCTGTCAAAAAAACAATATCAGCTGTTTACGCTGTAGCTGCCGTTTTCAAAATATTTAAAAAGGTGGCTTCACAACGACAAATGTCGCCAACGACATTTGAAGTCAGTCGTCGTGCAGCTTGCTGTCGTCTATGTGTTTAATGCATAACTTTCGAAATTTTTGTAACAAGTCTTCACAGTTAAAACGCGTTGTTCTTTCGTAAAGCGCTCCATTTTAATAGTCGGGATAAACATAAGTGACAGCTTTGAAATTTCTGAGTTGCCACTTGCACAAAACAAAATAACACTAAATTTAAAAAGTGCAATCTTACTGATACACCCTTTATTTTCAATTTCAATTGGACTATAAAATTTTCAATTAATTTTTTTTTAATTTCAATTGGAAATGGTGTAATAACATTTTTGAGTTGTGTAAAAAACTGATTGTAGGTAAGGAGCCAAGGTTTATTTTGAAATAATACCATTGCAAATCCAATACAAATCGAATAGTGCGGGTGAACTACATACAGGTGGTACTGAAATTCATCTAATAGCACACAATTGACATTATTATAATGTTTTTACCTGAATACCACTAAAATTCACATTAGTGACCATAGAATTCGTCGTATTGAGGTTAATTAAATTCACATGCTGAAAAATCTGTATTTTTTGTTGTTTGAATGCAAATATAATATTTTTGTAGATTGTTGGAAATAAAGTATACTTGTGTCCAAACACATTGTGTTTGCTATTCAATATTACATTTTTGAGACACAATGATTAATGGGTTGTAATATATGATTTTGTGACGCAAAAATAGGGTCGTTTGTTGAAAACCCCTGAAAACAAAAACGTGACAGGCAACAAAGAAACAATTCTTCAATTCTTGAAAACAATACTGGCAAACATACACCTGGTTCACATACTGACAAATCTGTATTTTTTGTTGTTTGAATGCAAATATAATATTTTTGTAGATTGTTGGAAATAAAGTATACTTGTGTCCAAACACAAAGAAACAATTCTTGAAAACAATACTGGCAAACATACACCTGGTTCCTAAAATATGTTTGTAGGACGATTTTTCAGCGTGGCCGTCGGTGGTGCAATGACAGTCTGCGCGACTCTTGTGCATGAGGACGTGGGTTCGATCCCTACTCTGACCACCTTAAAATTTCTTTCGACGGCGGTCACCTCGATTAGTGAAGCCGACACTATCGAGTATTTAACCATGAAAAAGCTTCTCAAAATACCGTTCGGAACCGGTGTAAAACTGTAGGTTCCAATCAGTGAGTGTAAAACTAGAACGCGCACAGCTCACTATTTGGGATGTAACGGGAAACCATTTATTTATTTAAGGACGAAACATGAATGTCAATATAAATACGGAGTAGAAACTGATGTCTTGACAACAATCACGTTAGGGGAAAAATATAAATCTGATAACGATTTAGTTACTATGTGAATTTGCAACTGTATTAACGCACTCATTCTGATGAAATATCACACATGAAACTCACTAAACTATGACTGAAGGATCATGAATGTTGTGTCCAAAAATTATCAAATGGAAAATTGTGTCGTTATCTCATTCCTATTATATTAAATTACATTTTGTAAACATTAAAACTTTGTATAGTGACGTAAAAGATTTTTGCAAAAACTTTCCAAAAGTCCGTCGTTTACAAACCAATATAACCCCTCCGCCATAGCAACTCACAATAAACAGAAGTAGTGTGCAACGGTTTTGCAGCAAATGCAACGAAAATATATGCACGATTTGTAATGCCAATGCATACTTTTAGGCAATTTCAATTTTGGTCCTTAACAACAAAATAACAGAAATTTCTGCATGAAAAGAATGCGGTTTATCTTTCTGAATGGGCGTGTTGTGTATGTGTGAGGTTTTGTGGTAGTTTTTGATTTTTGGGTTTTTGTAGTATAATTGTCATAATGAGACTGACAGGGAGAAGTAATCGAAACGTCACGTTTGTATTGCATTGAAATGTAAAGCACAGTGGAGGCATATTTACTTAAATTGGAAACAATTTTAGATACCAGAAATTTCCAAAGGCAAAGTTTAGTGAAGAATATATTTGATTTTACGGGATATCTTTGCCAATAGAAGAAGTCTGGAGCATTGAAAAATAAAGACACACCTCTCAAGAAAATGCAGTGGAATAGTATATATGAAAGCCGCAACCAAAAAGAAATTAAATAACTTTTTTCTATTTAATGAATCCGGTTATTTTTTTTATTTTGCAGATTGATTTTTATATTTAACAAAAATGGATGACTGGGACACTGAAACAAGAATTTGGATTGTCCGCCGTTATAACGCACTGGAGTCCGTAGTTCCGGTCCAAAGAGAGTATAGGCGCACGTTTGGCGGCAATCCTCCGAGCAGATGGCCCATAATGAGATTTGTTAACAATTGTGCCGCGCACGAGACAGTCAACAAAAGACCTTACCATCAAAACCCTTCAGTTCGGACGGAGGAAACAATCGCTGCTGTAGATGCTGCCATACAACACAATCCAAGAGTTTCGACAAGAAGCTTATCTGATCCTATGGGTATAAGCAGACAGTCATTGCAGTCAATTATGCACAAAGATTTGGACTTATGCCCATATAAAATTTTAAATGGCCAACAAACGAAGATGCTTCAAATGGTGGAAAAGGACGGAAGCATGTTGAACTGTCTTTTCATGTCTCCATACTCCATGAGACGAAATTGCATCCACTTCGTGTCACAGTGTGGTGTGCAGTTTCATCACGCTGCATAGTCGAGCCCTACTTCTTCGAAGAAAACGGTCAAACCGTTACGGTTACAGGAAACCGCTACTTGAGCATGTTGAGAGAGTTATTTTTTTGTGACGAAAATTTCCCAATAAGCTGATATCCAGAAACTCCACATTCCGTTGGCTCCCCAAAGTCGCCTGACCTTACTGCACCTGACTTTTTCTAGTGCAGTTATTGCAAACAGGAAGTCTACAAAGCAAAACCAACAAATTGGAATGAACTAAAGCAATCCATTCGAGAAACAATTGTGGCTATTCCTATCTCAACTCTCTAAGCAGTAATGAACAACTTTTTGGTAAGATGCCCCACATGCATCAACGAGCAGGGGGTTTATTTAAATTCCATTATTTCTAAAACTAATTAAGCCATATTTAATAAAATTAAATGAGCTTTAACATGAATAAAAGAAAAATGAATTCCATACACTGAAAAAAAAAGTTATTTGAGTTTCTTAATGTAGCAATATTCATCAGCCACCCTGTATTTCAGCGGTGGTGTATTGTAACGAAAAACAGTAGTGAGTCGAAAAGGCAATTAGTAGTGCAGTTTTAGGCTGTCACGAATATTACGAAAAAGGTTAAAGACTTCACTAATAAGTATCGGTTATTAACAGAATTCAGAAAAGGTTATACGTTTGAAAATCTGTATTTTTTTGTTGTTTGGATGCAAATATAACGTGTGTTTGGAGTTTGTCGTAAATATAATATACTTGCGTCCAAACCCATTGTCTTTGATATTGAATACTACATGCTTAAAACACAATGATTAATTTATTATAATATATCGTCACCTAAATTGCAAAATAACGTATCATCAAAAAATCAAGAACGAGTTTTTGATTAATTATGATTTACTTGATTAAACTAAAGGGTCCGCCATCTAACGTTTTTTTTTTCAACTAGTGCTTATTTCGTGAATGGTAACACTTAGCTCATGTCTGATTTGACAGATAATTAGTTTTGTCCCTCTGCTGAACGAATATGGTTGTGTATACGCTTGATCAACGCTGGGAAATATGGGGAAAATGGGCCTGCGATCGACTTACAGAAGACGCCGATTTTGCCAAAAAAATCATCTTTTCAGATGAAGCTCATTTTGATCTTGGCGGGTATGTAAACAAGCAAAATTGTCGCACTTGGGGCACAGAAAACCCGCACGCATACATCGAAAAGCCGATGCGCCCAAAACGATTCACTGCTTGGTGCGGATTTTGGTCCAGAGGCATAATTGGGCCAGTTTTCTTCGAAAATGAGCAAGGAGTGGCCGTTACAGTCAATGGCGATCGTTATCGGGCCATGTTGGACGAATTTTTGTTCACAAAAATTGAAGAGGAGGATTTTGGCTACATTTGGTTTCAACAGGACGGCGCTACGTGCCACACAGCCGAAGCTACACTCGATGTTTTGGGCCCTGTTTTTGAAGATCGCATTATCAGCCGCAGAGCTGATGTCGTTTGGCCACCTCGGAGCTGCGATTTGACACCGTTGGACTATTATTTGTGGGGTGCCCCCAAAGATAAGTGTTACGCCGACAAGCCAGAGACAATTGACGCTTTAAGGGACAATATTCGTGAAGCCATTGGTGAAATACAGCTGCACACAATCGATAATGTGCTTAAAAATTGGACCGATCATGTAGGCTACTGCATGGCCAGCCGAGGCAGCTATTTGAATGAAATTATTTTCCATTATTAACCGGAAGGATTGTACTTTCAAATAAAAAAAGCCATTTGAGAAAATATTCAGTAGTTTTTTTTATAGCATTTTCAAAAAAAAAAAGTTATTTGGCGGACCCGTTACATGCCTCTGCAAAATCTTATACTTGAACGTCAAAAACTAACGATTTTAACGATTTAAAAAAAAACGTATCTTCAAGTGAATGATTTTCATAAAGCAAAATAATGTATCATCACACTTGTATAAGAAATGAAAACACAATAGTATTTGATTTTTTGTTATTAACAAAGCATGGACTGAGCATGTTTTAGTATGTACGAGTCTTCATTTCGTTTTCAATTTTTTTCCTATGAAATAAACCTGTTTCTGTGTTTTAAGACAATGTAGAAAAAATTGTTTCTATATCTGAAATGTTTTGAATTTTACAAAGTTTTTTGCTTCTCCTGTAAACCTATGAAAAGTGATGATACGTTATTTTGCATTTTAAGTGACGATATGTGTTTGCGATCAAAATATATCTGTGTTTGTGATACAAATTCAGCTGTGTTTGTGTTACTGTTTATACTCTCTCGAGTGCAAGAGAATAAAAGAGGGGCAACGAGAGTGACTGACTGTGACTTATAAGTGTGCATCTGTATTTTTTCATTATTCTCTCAGTCAGTGATTCATAAATGTTCCTGAATGTGCGTGTAAATTGCAGATGAAGTCAGTGTTTCTTATTTTGGCTGATATATTGATATATTTTAGTTTCGTGTATTCAGTCGCCAATAGTTCATCGGACAGAGGATATGAAAAGCGCTTGATCAATGACAAAGAACAATCAAACGCTTGGACGGATAAATGGTTTGTGATGTTGCTACCAAAGAGAGAAACGATTTTTAGGAAAGAAAAAAGAAGCATGCAGTAATGCATTACAGTATGCTTACTTTCAGTTCGAGAGTGATGCTATCTTCCCTTACGAATTCCCATTACTTTCTTAAAAGAATTGCCGCCTGTCGTAAGCATTATTTTGAAAGGATAAGAAGACATGATACATGCTTCCACTTTTGTTTCTAAAAATAAAGTGAAGGTAATGCATGTTATCATTCGAGAAACTTCGTGTTTGGATTCTACAATAACTTCTTTTTGGCAATGCAAGTGTATTGCATTACAATATTGAGAACGTGCATTCCGAATGTGGTTTCTTTTTGGAAGAATTTGTAAGTTATGCTTTCCAAAAGCATGCATTTCCCCTTCTCGATACAAGAAAACGTAAGCAATAATACTTCTTTCCTCGCTTACTGTGTAATGTATGCGTAAGGTATAAAAACAAGAAAAAAATTTTGTTTTTAGTTGCCAACAGCATTAAATTTCTTCGTGAAAACATCCGCATGTTATGTAAAGTATAAAGGCTCGTTCACAATGATAACAACAATTTTAACAGGCGTTCATTATACAGCAGTATATATACGTATTTGTGGAGTGAAAAAAATGGTGAATAGTAGTAATACAAATACACAATTATTACAAAGTAATAAGTGTTTTTCTTTACAAAAGTTTTCAAATTTTGCTATAGAAATGTTTTCAAATTTTTCTTTAGAAATGTTTTAAAATTTTTCTATAGAAAAGTTTTAAAATTTTTTCTATAGAAAACTTTTTAAATTTTTCTATAGAATTGTTTTAAAATTTTTCTATAGAAATGTTTTAAAATTTTTCTAAAGAAATGTTTTCAAATTTTTCTATAGAAAACTTTTAAAATTTTTCTATAGAAACTTTTAAAATTTTTCTATAGAAAACTTTTAAAATTTGTTTATAGAAATGTTTTCAAATTTTTCTTTAGAAATGGTTTCATATTTTTCTTTAGAAATGGTTTCATATTTTTCTATAGAAATGTTTTCATATTTTTCTACAGAAATGTTTTAAAATTTTTCTATAGAAATGTTTTCAAATTTTTCTATAGAAATGTATTAAAAGTTTTCTATAGAAATGTTTTCAAATTTTTCTATAGAAATGTTTTCAAATTTTTCTATAGAAATGTTTTCAAATTTTTCTATAGAAATGTTTTCAAATTTTTCTATAGAAATGTTTTCAAATTTTTCTTTAGAAATGGTTTCAAATTTTTCTTTAGAAATGTTTTCAAATTTTTCTTTCGAAATGGTTTCAAAATTTTCTTTAGAAATGGTTTCATATTTTTCTTAGAAAGCTTTTAAAATTTTTCTATAGAAAAGTTTTAAAATTTTTTCTATAGAAAACTTTTTAAATTTTTCTATACAATTGTTTTAAAATTTTTCTATAGAAATGTTTTAAAATTTTTCTATAGAAAACTTTTAAAATTTTTTTATACAAATGTTTTCAAATTTTTCTTTAGAAATGGTTTCATATTTTTCTATAGAAATGTTTTCAAATTTTCTACAGAAATGTTTTAAAACTTGTCTGTAGAAATGTTTTCAAATTTTTCTATAGAAATGTTTTAAAATTTTTCTATAGAAAACTTTTAATATTTTTGTATAGAAATGTTTTCAAATTTTTCTTTAGAAATGGTTTCAAATTTTTCTTTAGAAATGTTTTCAAATTTTTCTTTAGAAATGATTTCAAATTTTTCTTTAGAAATGGTTTCATATTTTTCTATAGAAATGTTTTAAAATTTTTCTATAGCAATGTTTTAAAATGTTTACCAGCTTATGTTCCATAATATGTCATGGCTTTGGACGGTTTCGATAATGTCAGATGTCAGCTTCCTCCATTTTTTTAAACTTTTTTCTTTTGTTTATTAATAAAATTGCCGCGAACTACACTTGCTACAAACAACTACACACTTTTAAGATTTGCATCAGCTGATAAGTTCGAAAGCCAGCGACAGTGTTGTATTTTTGGTAATAAAAAAATATAAACATATGTGAAATTATTGTTATTAGCAGATTCTACAGATAATATTATTTATTAAAATGTTTGTTTTGAGACAAAATGTTTACATTTTCATTCATACTTTCAAGTTTTAAAACAAAATTCGAAGTAGAGCGCCCCTAGCGGTCAGTAGAATAAACTGATTCGAACAAGTTCCAATTTGAAGTAGAAGTAGAACCTACTTCTATGACAAATTTGAATTCCAATTTCACGAAAAACATGAGAGGGCATTATATGCAATACTGTGAGTGGGAACGAGAAGGCTTGAATTACAAATTCGTTGCTGCCATTGTGAACGCTACTTAAAAGCGGCAATAAAGTATAAAAGCACAATAAAATATAAAACCTCGTTCTCTGTATAATCTCAATAGCATTTTGCAAAATTACACTAACTTACAGAAATATTTTTATTAAAATTCTTATTAATAATCAAAAAAACAGGCAGTCTCATGCCAGTAGCAGAAATGAAATGACAGAGAATGACATTTTTTATTTTCTCGTCCAACAACAAAAGTAAGCAAGCGTAACTGTTGTTTGGCTTCGGCTTTTCATGCCGTTTCTAGTTTCATTTAGTAAGCGTAGAAATGAAGTATTCAAAATTGGCCGACGCTTAGCAATAACTTCTGATTTATTTTTAGGATTTGATTTGTATACAATTTCTAGTTTCTTTTAGTAAACAACAAAATGAAGTATTCAAAACTTGCCTCTCCATTGGAAGTACCTTACCAAATTTTCGACTGGTTAATTACATCTAATGTAGACCGTCGGTGGTGCAATGGGTAGTGTGCGCGCCTCTTGTACAGGAGGTCGTGGGTTCGATCCCTGCTCCAACCACCTTAAAATTTCTTTCGACGACGGTCACCTCGCTTAGTGACGGCGACACTATCGAGTATATAGCCATGAAAAAACTTCTCAAAATACCGTTCGGAATTGGTGTAAAACTGTAGGTCCCAATCAGTGAGTGAAAACTGGAAACCGCACAGCTCAGTGATTGTGAGAAGTTCTCCCAGGTCCCTTCATGGGATGTAATGGGAAACCATTTATTTATTTAATTACATCTAATCATAAAGAATGTGAAATTCATAGCATCTCCTAATAGCATTTGCAAAAGCATTGTTACATACGTATGCACATACATAAATATTTTTTATTTATTATGCCTTTCTTATGAGAGTCCTCGATCGGCTTGTATACTTTGTAAACCTGTTCATATATGTAAACCTGTTCATAGTATACTATTAACGAAACCTATTCATACCAACAATGAAACTTGTTCATACCATCGATGAATCATGTTTACACCGTCAATGCAACGTGTTATACCATCAATGAAATATGTTCATACAATCAATGAAACATATTCAGACCTTCAATGAAACATGCTCATACCATCAATGAAACATGTTCATTGCATTAATGAAACATGCTCATATCATCAATAAACATGTTCATAGCATCAATGTAATATGTTCATTACATCATTACATCAGTGAAACGGTTTATAATATCAATGTAACATATTTCTTTAATACAATGATAATGTTTCATTCCGGTTAGAAAGTTTACATTAATTTCAGGTCTATGAAACATTTTTCGTTTAATGTAACATTGTTCATAGCATTAATGAAGCCCGACATTGGCTGACATGACACTTTTTATTGATGCAATGTAAGAATTCATTAATGGTATGAAGGTTTTTCTTTCAGTGTACGTAAGTCTATGGAGGTTTGGGGAAATACGCGAATTCTTCCAAGTAAGTATATGGATGTTTGGAGTGAAGAACGCGTACGTATCCCCGTAAAAACATATGTACATATTGACCACTACTGTTTGCATTTAAATACAAGTGAGTTTGGGACTTGCAAACATATGATTGTTTGAAGTGTGTTCCAAACACATACATGGTAACCAGAAAATGTTTGAGAGAATATGTTACAGACACTGTTTATTTTCAGCGTGCAATAATAGTCAAAATGTATCGTAAAAAATCAGTGAAACAAATTAAAAAAAAAAAATACATATTCACATATCATCTCTCTAAAAAAAATCGGTATCCTTCAATGTGCCTGTTGATATCATCAGTATAACGATGATGTCCTTGGAAGCATTAAGCTTTCTTCCTACATGATGTGATGACGGACCTATTCACTTTTAGTCTGTGTGAAATTTTCGTAAAAGTGCCTACAGAAATTTTTACGCACACACTCAGAAACGCTCCTGTTGAAAGGACATCATTCAAGTGTCTTTCACTTTTTGCGTTGAAATTAAATGTAAACCTTTTTTTTCGCCTTGAAAATATTTGAGTTTCTTTTTCAATTCAGTGAAAGGATTTCGTAAAATGTGAAATGTTGTGTTGCCCCTTTTTTTTGCCAACATAAACACATACTGTTATATACGAATCGGATTTGTGTTTGGCATTACCATTACACTTTCCCTCCATGAGATGTAATTACATCTGGTTTGCATAGAAAAATATTCCAATGGTGCACGAGGGAGGACTTAAAGGACCAGGGACAATGATAATGTCGAATACGATCCTTGTTGCTACGGCGATGATGGTGTTGCGTTATTACCCTTTGATATTTACGCTTCATCATTACATACCATAAAATGTTAGTTATTCTTTGAATGCATTGCCATCACCTATTTATCGTAGTCCTTACTTCAGATTGTTTACACAGAGACACATCTCTAAAGGACTACAGTTGAATACCCAAATAGTGTTCAAAGATAATCAAAAAAAGGGAAATACAGTGGGTGGTAAAGTGCTGCTAATCTACCTGAAATATTTAAAAGGAAACAGTTTACATTCGTGTTCAAGGAATCAAAATGAAATTAATTTTACATAAAATTCCAAGAATTCCAGCGAGCATAGCAGTGTCGTATTGAAAACTGAAATGCTAAAATTTTTACTCGTTAATAGATTTCATTGTAAATCACAAACACAATTAAATCTACAGGCGCAGCACATTGGGGGTATGTGAAAATAAATTGAATTCATAAATGACCGTATGAATTTGAAGAACCAAATAAAAAAAAATTAAATTTATTTTAAAAATAAAGACCTAGGAGTCAAGGGAGATAACATGTTTTTCATACAAAAAAATTATTCTCCGAAAGAAAACTGTTGCTCATTCTTCTTCGACATCATTGAATATCTCCCTTCGAGACTTATAACTTCTTCCGGTTAGGAAAACAATTGAAAACGCCTTGTTTTGATTTTCGAAATTGTGTCGCCAATGTACTATAATATTGAAAAGCACACAAATATTCCGATTTGATTTTAGAAATTGTGTCTCCAATATATAATATTCAAAAGCAAACATTATATTCTTGGACACAAGTATGCTATTCTTATATTTGCGACAGACTACAAACATATTATATTTGCATCCAAACAACAAAAAATACAGATTTTACAGTGTGTATAAAAAAATAAATGGTTTCCCATTACATCCCATGAAGGTGTAGGGGAGAGCTTCTCGCAATCACTGAGCTGTGCGCTTTCCAATTCTCACTCACTGATTGGGACCTACAGTTTTAAACCGATTCCGAACGGAATTTTGAGAAGCTTTTTTTCATGGCTAAATACTCGATAGTGTCGCCGTCACCATGCGAGGTGACCGCCGACGAAAGAAATTTTAAGGTGGTCTGAGCCGGGATCGTACCCAGGATCTCATGTACAAGAGGCGCACACACTACCATTGCACCACCGACGGCATAGAAAGTGTATTTTTTAACATGAAAAGTAACAATATTTTTATAAGGGGACTTTTATATTGAAACAGTTACATCTCTTCCAAAGAAAAGAGAACATATTTTCCTATGGAGTAGTCACAGATTAACCTTAGGAAGTGGTTAATTGCTTACAAAGGAAAGGTTGTATCTTCTCCCAAGGAAATGCCAACTCTTTGTAAAGGAAATTATAATTTTTCGTACGAAAAGTTATATTTTTTTCCAAAGAAAATTTTAAATTTCTCCTAAAGAACATTTATAACATTTCCTAAAAGTTACATATTTTCCTAAATAAATTTTTTACAGGGTGATTCAATTATAATGCAGATCTATGACAGTAATTATTTGTGTTATATTAAAGTTTTGTTTTAATTTAATTGGGACATCGAAAGTAAAACCTTCATCCAACTTATGAATTCCATCACCAATTTGATAAAATATTTCCTCATTCTCCAACCTGCGACACAATTCATTGCATTGATGAAGAACATTTCATCAATCTTTCATCCATATTTCATCAATAGTTTACGTCGATTCAACGACACTGTTACATCAATTTGATGTATGTTTGTCATCAAGTTGAAGTCATTTTTTCAACATTTTGATGTAAATTGTTCATTAATTTGCTGTACATGTTTCGTCAATTAGATGTAATATTGCCATATGTGTGATGTAAGTTTCTCATCAATGGGATGTAAATTGGCCATCATTTTGATTTGTGAAACTCGTTGGCCTATTTTCATCGTAAAAAATCCACAAGAACAGGGTATAAAACTGAAAGAAAACGCTTCATCCAATGTATGAATTCCTTCACCAATTTGATAAAATATTTCCTCATTCTCCAACCTACGACACAATTCATTGCATTGATGAAGAATATTTCATCTATATTTCATCCATATTTCATCAGTACTTTACATTGAAGAATTGATGTAAGTTTGCCATCAAGTTGAAGTAAATTTTTCACCAATTTGTAGTAAATTGTACATTAATTTGCTGCATATGTTTCGTCAATTACATGTAATGTTGTCATCACTTTGATGTAAGTTTATCATCAATCTGATGTAAATTGGTCATCATTTTGTGAATGAGTTGCCAAACTCTTTGGCCTATTTTCATCGTAAAAAATCCACAAGAACAGGGTATAAGACCACATGAAAAATACTCATAGCGTGGATGAAGTTTTCTGTATTTTTCTCTAGTTACTATTATGCATTTATTTTCAATTCTCTACGACTTTTTTTTCTATTTCTGTTTATTCTTTCAATACTATGTCCACATTTTGAAGCGATCCTACTAATTATTCCAAAATTCCAAAGATGAAGATTGATGCAAAAAAGATCATGAATTCAATGAAGCTGAAAATGGTGAAAAAACGCACAATCTTCAAATTGAAGAACTTTTTCACTGAATTAATGATTGATGATTATCATCAAGTCAATGTAAAAGAATTGGATAAATTTATCATAGATTTTATATAAAGACTTTCTTTCAGTGTACACTACAGGCTCAGTGGAACTACGAGTAAAAGTGATACAAACGTTTTACGGAAATGGTCGTTCTGCAAGAAGTGCATTTCGCGCATTGCCTGATATTTTTCGCTCAGCATAACTCGTCATCGGAGTCAACAATCAGACGTTTGATGCAGAAATTCGAAGATACTGGGTAGGTGCAAAAAGGCTAAAACCCGTGTGTCTTCGCACTAGCTGAAAAATCTGTGACTTTTCCTTGATTGGACGCAAATATAATGTGTGTTTGAAGCTTACTGCCAATACATGTAGTGTACTTGTATCCAAACACATTGTGTTTGCTATTCAATATTACATGTTTAAGACACAAGGATTAATATGTCATAATATAAGTGTTTGTGATCGAAATATAACTATGTTTGTGATTCCAATACAGCTATGTTTGTGTTACAAATACAGTTGTATTTGGTGCACTGTTTATTTTTTTCTGTCGTTATGCTCGGTCGAGAACAAAATAATAAAAGTGGAACAAAGGGAGATTATTCTCAGCCAAAGTTAATGTTATTGCAAGTGTATAACTGCATTTTTGCATTATTCTTTCAGGCAGTGATTCATAAATACTCCTGAACGCATGTGCAAATCAGTCGAGTTTTTCTAATGTTCGTTTGGCACGACGTTTGGATTTTCGGAGCACTAAATGCGACAATTTTGTTTGTTAACGTAGACCCCGAGGTGAAAATGAGCTTCATCGGAAAAGAGGAGTTTTCGGTAAAAACTCTCATCTTCAGCCCAGCTATCCTCCACCCGTTCAGCGAAGTGAAAACGCATCGGATGATCACGAGGCTTCAGGTCTTGGACTAATTGGACTTACTGGATTGGATACTGAGGTCTTAATGCAAAATTCTGCAAAGTGCGAGAAATGTTCAATTCCTGCGAACGGTGGCGAGTTGATGCACACTAAAAACAATACAGCAGACAGTTGTCCGAGGCCTTTGGCCACGGACTGTCCCTGCAGGCTGTGTCAGAGACACGGCCATTAAGTTTAACGTAGAATACGCCATCCGATAAGACAGAAAACATATATAACAATAAATGATAAATAACATTAGCAAATGAATTTATTTATTTGATAGTTACTTTTGATAATATACATAAGCTTATGGTAGGAAAAATAGGATAAATATGTTTTTAAAAATGTATGAATTTATTTTTTCATATATTTTTTATAATTATATATCCATGTTAAATTCAAATTCACATTTAACATTTTGTTTCACTTAAATACATAAGTAAATATACGAAATTTCAATATTTCATCAATCAAAACAACAGCCGAAGGTTTGTGTCCACACTGAAACAGCAGCATAGTTTGTGTTCACGCTACAAACTCAAACACTCAACCAAACACCACACATATGTTTGAGTGTATGTGTTTAAACAATTTTCATTTGAGAAATTTAAATATTAGGAAGATGTCACCCAATATGAAATGTATATCAGACGAAAGATAACATCTTCATTTACCTACAAAAAAATTTTTAAAAAAAGTTATCTCGCCGTTTCCTCATAATCAATGAAATAAAGATTACAACAATAACAATCTGACATGACTTCCTATACCGTAAGGTAAAACGTATTCTACGCCAAAATATCGACCCCAGCAACATATTGTACATGCACATTAGGGTGTCCCAAAAAATATTTCTTTTTTGATTTGCGTGGTTGCTCAAGCTTAATTGGAAAGCTTATAGGGTAAAGTATTTTTGAGATTTTTTCAGATTTTTCGGAAGAGGTTTAGAGGTCGCACAAGTCGAATTTCCCCCAAAAATCGGGTATTCCGGAAGTTTTTGAATTTTACTTAAAACTCGGTTAATAACCACGATTTTCTAAGTTTGTAAGTCAACATTTTTAAAGCAAAACGTCCAGACTTTTATTGTATATGCACAAACCACCAGTTTTGGCACTGATTTTGCTCAATAAGGTTGCTCAATAAGGTGCCGAAAAAATTCTCAAAAATACTTTACCCTATAAGCTTTCAAATAAAGCTTGAGCAAAAAAAAAATGTTATTGATGGGACACCCTGGGAATGGAAATTGAAGATCTGCTGTTTTTTGTTTCTTTATTGTCTGTCACGTTTTTATCTTCAGCAGTTTTCAACAAAAGTCACTTTTGGATCACAAATACATATATTATAACCTATTAATCATTGTGTCCCAAACATGTTATATTGAATTACAAACACAATGTGTTTAGGCACAAATGTACACGTTATATTTGCATCCAAACAAAAAAAGACAAATTTTTCAGCACGTGTTGATGGGTGGGCCAAAAGTCATCATGGAGTTTAAACATTTAATAACTTTTTCGTTTATTTATTTTTATTTTATTTTTCAGATTATAAAAATAACACCTGGAGAATAAATAATGGGAGAGATTCACAACTGAACAAAGAACCAGAATAATGGAATTTTATTAGTTATTTCAGGGATCAATTATTTTAACACAACGAGCATATCGTCGAAGCTCAATTTCATTTGAATGGCTATTTGAATAAGCAGAACTGTTGGTTCTGGGGTTCTGAAAATTCAAGAGCTATTAATCAACAGGTGTACAGTATGGTGTGGCATTACATCTGAAAATATTATTGGGTCTAACTTCTTCGAAAATGAATGATAAACATTTTGTACGTCCGGCTCTTGAAAACAGACCTGAGATGTGGTTTGGATGGAGCCACTGCCCGCAGTGCCCGAGACACAATGGCACTTCTAAGTCAAATTTTTGGAGAGCGAATAATTTCCAGAAATTCGGACATTAATTGAGCAGCACGTTCGACAGATTTGTCAGCACCCGACTATTTCATTTGGAGTTATTTGAAGGAGCGAGTATATGTGAACGCGCCACAAATTTAGTAAGATGTTATGGAAAATGCTCTCAAACGAGCCCATAATTGCGAAGTTTAAATCGGGATCATTTAAGTAACATTAAAATTCATACTTAGTATGCAAGATTTCTATTTTGTATATTTTATAATCTGAGAAAAAAAAAAATATATAAACGAAACGAAAAAGTTATTAAATTTTTAAACCCCATAGTGACTATTGGCCCACCCTATAGATCACACCCTATGGCCGTCGGTGGTGCAATGGTAGTGTGCGCGGCTATTGTGCATGAGGACGTGGGTTCGATCCCTACTCTGACCACCTTAAATTTCATTCGACGGCGGTCACCTCGTTTAGTGATGGCGACACTATCGAGTATTTAGCCATGAAAAAGCTTCTCAAAATACCGTTCGGAACCGCTGTAAAAACTGTAGGTCCCAATCAGTGAGTGGAACACTAGAACGCGCACAGCTCACTGGTTGTGAGAAGCTCTCCCTAATCCCCTCGTGGGATGTAACGGGAAACCATTTATTTATTTTTTATAGATCAAAGTATACTTTAGTCTTTTTAAATCACTCATTATTAATAAAGTCAAGATCTGGCCGGGAATTGGGACGACATTTGGATATACTGTCCATTAAAAATTGTATGAAATTGGTTTAATATTTCTAGTTTTTCAATTTAAATTTTCCACTTAGAAAAATAATCAATAATGAAAATATTCAATAATTCTCAATTTCATACTAATTTTACTATTGATCCGGACAAAGTTTAAAGTTTAAGTTGCATGTGTACAGATAGATGTATGGTTGTGTGTACAAACAAATACACTCTCAAGTATGTCAATTCAGTCCGTTTGGCTGCAATACAATCCTCCTAAACGTGATGAAGATTAAATGAACAAAGATAAAAGAGGATTCTATTGGTATATTATGCACAGTGGACATATAACTGACATGGTGACAGAAAAGTACAAAATTTCAAATTGTTTGGATTTCATCAAGTGAACGTTACAAATGCTTAAAATCCTAAATCGCAGGAAAGTCCACCACTCCACCTTTCGCTACGGAGGTAGAAAACTACTGAGTGTAGTTAGGGATAAACTAATTCTGTTGTATTGTTTTGCTTTAGCAGAAAATTTATCGTACCACTGTGCGTTGCTATACTTTACTCATATAAGCATCTGAAGTTGATAATTCTCAGAATAAAAAAGACACCAATACCAACATGTAGTCGGTGTAGTAGTAGTTCTAGTATTATGAACTGATGTACTCTTGTCATGGTTCTCGTATTTCACTTCTGTTGTCATATCCTTGTACACGTTGGGTAATAGAGATCTCGTTTTCCAAAGACAGCAAAAATAAAATCTATGTAGGTAGGTAAACAGTAGTTGCACTAGTTATAAGTAATAGGAGCGTTTGCATTATACCCTTATGCGAAATTTTCATTGAAATCCTTAAGATTTAAGAGCAATAAAAGGAAAAATATGAAACGAACTTAAAGGAATTTTATTATGCATAATAAACTTCTTAACAATTTGTTGTAAACCTCTTTAAACAAAGTCGACCACTATGGGTTTTTGGTACTAAATATTATTGATAATTAATAATGATATGATAAAAATCTTATTAAAATTACTTATTGCTCATACGCTCTCATATCTAAATATGTAAATCGTATTCCTGGCGTATGATTAATTTTAAATTAATTGAATTCAAAAATTAATGAATTTAAGGGCAACTATCACAATATCTAACGGGGTTTTCAATAAGAGCGCTACAAAAGTTTTTTTTTAAATAAAACAAAACCGGTTTTAGATACCAATGAAATTCTTTATTCCTGTGAAAGTACGTTCGATGCCATTATGTATGGAACTCGATTTCTTTTGCATGGCCACCATGGGCACGCTTGCAGAAGTCCAGACGCTGAACCCAATTTTCGACGGTTTTCAAGCATAAACCAGCCGATACTGCTGCAATTTCACGTTCGATATTCGTACGATGTTCATCAATCGTCGCTGGCTTGTTGGCATGACGTAGCCCCACAGGAAATAATCTAACGGCGTCAAATCGCACGACCGAGGCGGCCTATCGACTGGGCCATTTCGTGAGATAACACGTTCACCAAACTTGGTTTCCAATAAATTGATTGTGGCATTCGCTGTGTGGTTTGTGGCGCCGTCCTGTTGGAACCACATGTCCTCCAAGTCCATATTATCCAATTGGGGCCAAAAATATTCAGTTATCACTGAACGGTAGCGATTCGCATTCACAGTAATGTGCCAGTCTTGATCATCACGGAAGAAGTACAGCCCAAAAACGCCGCCGGCCCATAAACCGCACCAAACCGTAATTTTTTCGGGATGCAATGATGACTCATGGATTACGTGTGGATTGCTGTCTGACCAATAACGCATATTTTGCTTATTGACGAAGCCATTCAGCCAGAAATGAGCCTCATCGCTGATTGTTGAGGCCTCTTAAAGTTGGCCTCTTAAAGTTGAGGCCAATGACTCCAAATTTCGGTAGTAAATTTTAATAATTTCGACTCGTTGTTGGCTCGTATATCTTTCATGATGAAATGGCAAACCTTACTGAAGATAATTTCGACTCGTTGTTGGCTCGTATATCTTTCCATGATGAAATGGCAAACCTTACTGAAGCGAAATGTCAAAAGAGCGGGAAAAAATATGGCGTCGTTTGCTGTCCCTATCGATTTACTTTTGTAGCGTCTCTGTTGAAAAACCCTTTAGTTAGAGCTAAATCGCAAAATATGATTTTCCGGTCAAATCCGATGTACGATTGGAGCTTCTTTCTGTAAGGTCCAAACTGAGAAGCCGTAATGAAGTGGACAGTCATTTTTTACCTTCCACTGCTGATTCAATTGAACCTTGTAAGCGAATAATCCGAGATGTTTGTGCAAAATTCTCATTATACTAGTGCGAGAAATGCCGAGATGTTGAGATGGATGGCGAATCGATGTTCTTGAATTGAAATGCACAATTTCGGCCACAGCAGCGTCATTATCGTCGGCACGCACCATACGACGACGGGACAATGAGTGTTGACCACTACCAAACCAGTCTCAAGGAGTTTTTGCACAAACTTGCGTAGTGCACGCGCGGTGGGTGCTTCATTTTAGAACAAAGCTTATCCTCAACAAACGCACAGTTTGGGCCACACAGCACTCACTTGGGAAATAAGTTTGCAATATTCCCCAAAGTTGCTCACGCGTAAAGCGGCTCAATTTGCTCCTCGGAGGTATAATACTGACTGATAGTCAATATTTGGGCCAGAAAGGAGTCAATCGGTGTCAAAATAACATATGATTTAAAAAGATACCAGTATATGGATCACCCGTTAAACATTAGTTTCAACTTCGAACAACGTTTGTTGTTAAGATGTCCGGGTCTTCTAAATGCAGTTTAGTGTGGATGATTTCGACCGATGTGGTATTTCATTCGTGGGTACCTTATGCGAGATTTTGGCACTGGGGCACTGCTGGCTGGATTGGATTGGATGCCTCGTAGCTGTTGGAGAGACCGATACAAGTACGTTTAGGTTTGGTTGTTGAGGTTAACTGTCATTGCTCAAGCTTGCAGCGACCACTTTCCGGATTATACTTAGTATAAACTTGGGAACCCCGAAAATATGCTCTTGAAATAAGTGTTTCAGAAAGATTACGGCATCTGGGAGCAACAGGTGTGACCGAAAGGGAAACTAAAGGTTGTTTTTCTTAGAGTTACAGAACTTTAAATTAAAATAAATCAAAAATAATATTTTTAATATCAACTAAACTAGCTTAGTTGGATAGCAAATTGTATGCTAATAATGTCTAAATATGACATTATAAATCGGCTAATCGGCTTCACAGCTGCTTCCAAGACGGATTCCTGGTAAACTTTGGCCGATGTTTTGACCCCTTTGTTCACATAAATGCAAGTCAGTTACCCCATCATAAGAGACACCCCACCAAACCAGGACTGCAGCTGGATGAGGACCCTTTTCGCCCCGGGGGATGAGCTCAGATGCTTCTTTAGATGATAGTGCATAAACCCTATCATTTTGTTTGTTAAATTTTTCCTGTACGGTAAAAATTTTTTCATCCGCAAACAAGATCTTTCTATGCAAGTTATCAGCGTACTTCACCAAAAGACGTTTGGATTTTTCTATCCTATTTTTTTTAAAGTTGCAATCAACAAATGTCCTGTTCGCCGTTTGAAAGCTCCAAGTCCCATGTCTTTTCTAATTGCTCGACTCATGATTTTTTGCATGATTTCCATCTCACGGGCCATGATTTTCTGTTTCCGGAGAGCATTTTGTTGAATTCTTGCTTTAAAGGCTTTGATGACTTGCTGTGTCCTTGATATCTCCAGTCTCCTCGAACAATTGTATGCAGCTGTAGACGAACATGCGACTAATGCCGAGCGGCGGAGCGTTTTGAAAATATAGTTTTTTGTCTTTCCACACTTAAAAAGTGCTACAACTTATCTGACCACTCCATGGTGAAAGTTGACACAATTTCAAATTCCCGTAACTGACTAACGCAATAGAGGTTAACTTTCAAAAACCATATGATAATAAAAGCGTATGTTCAATTTTCCTATTCTAATGGGTATGTTCATTTTAGTAACAATATTTATGTCCCTACTAAGTATGGACAAACTACTATATGACCCAGACTCTCACGGGTCATGGTTGTAATAGAAAATGTCTGCATAGATTTGGACATATTAGCTCTCCCTTATGCCCAAACTGTATGGATCACACCCAGAGAACTAATTGTTTGAAAAGAGGTTGTAGCAACCGTAAATTCGGCTGTTGCCACTGAATTTCGGTTGCTATAACCGAACTGAGGTTGCCACAACCGAATTTAGTCCCTCCAACTGAAATTCGGTTGCAGCAACCTCGTTTCATAATCGATTCGGTTGTGAAAACTGAATCTTCAACTATATTCATTTTGTCAGCTAAATTTTCTAAAATTTCGGTTGGAGCAACCGAATTTGGAATTAATTCGGATCCACCTACCGGAATTGGTACTAAATTCGGTTGGAGTAACCGAATGTGGCACCAATGTGTAACAACCGAATTTGTCATCAATTCGGTTGTAACTATCGAATTTGGTATCAATTCGGTCACAATAACCGAATTTAGCCTTAAGTCAGTTGCAACCAGAGTTCGTATTTAATGGGTAGCTACCCACGAAAATGAGGAATTACCCATCACGATTACCCATGACCCTAAGGGCAATGGGGAAAATAATGGGTAGCTACGCACGACGATGGGCAATGGGTTACCCAGGGTAACTCATCCCCATTTTTGATCGATAATATGAAAAAAATAGAAAATATGTCTATATCTCGGAAACGGAGCGTCCAATTTGAAAAATAACCAATTTTTGTGAGTTTGTAAGGGGTTTTCATAAAGTGGTCCAATTCGTATGGAAGAATTTTTTTTCGAAAAATCGCCAAAATAAAAAAAATCGCTAAAATAAAAAAGTGCCGATAACTCGAACACGGTGCGTCCAATCGAAAAAATAATACAAAATTTACCTTCAAAGGAGGCTTTAACCAATGGGTGTCTCTAATATGGCATTACTATTTTAAAAAAAAAATCGCTAAAATTAAAATTTTTCATACAAAAAATCGCTAAAACGCCCTCATGTTTATATCTCGGGAACGGAGCGTCCAATCGAAAAAATAACCAATTTTTGCGGGTTTTCATAAAGTGGTCCAATTCGTATGGAAGATTTTTTTTTTGGGGAAATCGCCAAAAAAATAAGAAAATCGCTAAAATAAAAAAATTACTATAAATCGAAAAAAGTGATGCCATATTGGAGACACCCATTGGTTAAAGCCTCTATTGGAGGTAAATTTTTTTTATTTTTTCGATTGGACACACCGTTTTCGAGTTATAGTCACTTTTTAATTTCAGCGATTTTTTTATTTTGGCGATTTTTCGAAAAAAAATTCTTCCATACGAATTGGACCACTTTATGAAAACCCCTTAGGAGCCCGCAAAAATTGGTTATTTTTTCGATTGGACACTCCGTTTCCGAGATATAAAAATGAGGGCGTTTTAGCGATTTTTTGTATGAAAAATTTAATTTTTAACGATTTTTTTTTAAAAAAGTAATGCCATATTGGAGACACCCATTGGTTAAAGCCGCCTTTGAAGGTAAATTTTGTATTATTTTTTCGATTGGACGCACCGTTTTCGAGTTATAGTCACTTTTCTATTTTAGCGATTTTTTTATTTTGGCGATTTTTCGAAAAAAAAATTCTTCCATACGAATGGGACCACTTTATGAAAACCCCTTAGAAAGCGACAAAAATTGGTTATTTTTTCAATTGGACGCTCCGTTTTCGAGATATAGACATATTTTCTAATTTATTCATATTATCGATCAAAAATGGGGATGAGTTACCCTGGGTAACCCATTGCCCATCGTCGTGGGTAGCTACCCATTATTTTCCCCATTTCCCTGAGGGTAATGGAAAATCGTGATGGGTAATTCCCCATTTCCGTGTGTAGCTACCCATTATTTTTCCCATACCCTGCGGATAATGGGTAAACGATCGCTACTCATTCCCCACGGCAATAATAATGGGTTACCCTGGGTAACCCAGGGTAAGTCATTACCCACGAAATACGAACCCTGATTGCAACGACCGAATTTGGCATCAATTTGGTTGCTGTAATCGGATTTGTAATGAATTCTGTAGGTACAACCGAATTAATTTTCAGTTCGGGTGCCGCAATATAATTCTATGCATTTCAAACCTGACGTTTAAAATTATATATAGAAATATTATATCAATATCAAAAATTTTTTGTAGTTATTAACAAAGGTGAGTGCAAATATTGTAATTATACATAGTTTGTCTTAAAACGATATTTTTTGCAGAAAATGGCCAATAAAATATCAATGGTTTTGAAAATTTTCAAGGTCGGGCGTTTGGGATGCGATGCAATCGTCTGTATATAAAACGGTTTAGGTAAACCAACAGATACTATACGTCGGAATTGGTGCGATGGCCCGTGATGTCAGGGACTTCAGAAAAGTCAGATGTGGCAGATATATCAAATATATTACCGTAAAGATTATCCTGTATAAATGACTTTTTTTCTCCTATTGTAAGTTTTTAATAAGAATTCTTAAAAATGTATCATCCGTTAATAATTAAAACAAATTTCAAAATTAATTTGTGACTCTATCTAAATTCGGTTGTAATAACCTCTAATTCGGCTGTGACAACCTCTAATGAGGTTGCGACAACCTGTGATGAGGTTGTGTCAATATCTAATGAGGTTGTGTCAATCTCTAATGAGGTTGTGTCAATATCTAATGAGGTTGTGTCAATCTCTAATGAGGTTGCGACAACCTCCGATGACGTTGTGTCAACCTCCAATGAGGTTGTGTCAACCTCTAATGAGGTTACGGCTAATTCGGTTGTCTCAACCGCATTTTTCTGTGAGTGCAGGACGAAGACGTGAACCATGTTATGTTGAATTTCCAGAGTTAACATGCAGTTTGACTGATAAGTTTACGCACTTATAATTTTTTAGTTTTCAATTCTTTCCATCACGCTCTTGCTACTCGATAATATTCCAAAGTTATATCCCGAGAATACACATTTTTTTCAAAATTTATTAAACTAAACGCCTAATGAGAATATCTTACATTTTGATGAAATCCGCAACATAAATAAAACAAAATATTTAAAAAATGTAAGACAACATAACTCTGAAGAATTCTGAGTGCTTATCTACAGTCTCATAATTATGAATATGTGATTACATCAAACGAAAAACCTTGATCCATTTCAAATAAAAATAAAAAAAAAATATAAAAAACACTAATTAAATCCGCCACATTTCACATCTATTTATGTTACACAAAACAACAACAAAAACAAAATACACCATACGTAAAGCATAATGCTGTCGTCTGATGAAAATCTATGAAGTGACTGAAACGTCTTCTATGAATGAACAATTTGAGAGGCTCATAAAAATATAATCTCTATGGTTACATCATATGGGCGGGCGGGCGTTCGGGCATAGGTTTTCCATTTCACAGGGCAACCGAAAAGCAAAAATTCATTTCGATCATATGCTTTGGCCGTTGGGAAATTAAACGTACAAATTCCTACTATAAATAACTAAATTATTTTTATAAGAAACATATCGCATCTATATCAAAACAACATCGACAAAATGTGTCAGTTTTGTCAATATTTAAATACACAACATTTGGCAAGATAAAGTTGAAGAACTGGTCATTCTAATGTGCTACTCATCGAAAATAGGCAAACGCATTTACTGAAAAAACTCACACACTAGTAAGATGAAGAAGCGTTGCAGTCGGATTTCATAATTTCAAAACGTTTATGTGACAGAGTGTAAAAGCTGTATCTTTTGAATTACAAAGGCAGAGAGAGACTCACGGAAAATATCTAAAGGGTGTCTCCGTAATATTGTACTTTTAAATTAAGTGTAATTTTTCAAAAATAACAAAAGCACCTTCTATATGAAAAAACGGTAGTTAGTTTCTTGTCAACCCAATATGTTCATCAAACACATTAGAATCGCTAGCCTTAATTGTCAGAAGCTTCGATTTTTTGTTTAAATTATTGACGGGTTGTAAATTGTACTTTATATAAGTAAAAATGCAGCAACAATAAATTCTCAGTTTCTGGCCAAATATTTAAAAATGTCAAACAGGGCGTATTATCCAGATTTATTATATTAATATAAAATCCGAAATAATCATACGCCATGTATTATATTCATCGTACATTTCCCCTGGGACGTATGAAGCATTTAAATTTTCGCATATTAAACCTGCATGGGAATTCTGTGATTTTTAACGATAAAAATCGGTAGTTAAATGACAAAATTCGGCAAATTTTGTATTGAAGTTATATAAATTTTGACAATTTAACTACAGATTTTTATCGTCATATAAGTATCATTTTGGCCAAATATTTAAAAGTGTTAAACAGATCAAGTAGCATTTCGTGCTCAGAGCGTATGATGTATATTTGTTATATTAACATAAAATCTGTGGTCACAAACAATAACATCCTAACTCAAGTTAGGACAAAATTGAAAACAAATTTTTGAGAACTCAATGTGCTCAAATAAGCAACTCTTTTTTTTGTTAAGAAGTAAGTAAAAGAATTCGTTTCCTTGTTATATGTAACAAAGTTATAAAGATATTAAACTTTAAACTGCTCTCCCTGAAAAATTTTAGAATCGACTCAGGCTGTTATTGTTTGTGACCACAGAACTACAAATCAATCATACGAAGTGTATATTCACAGCATATTTCCCCTGGGACGTATGAAGTATTTCAATTTCGCGCACATTGAACCTACGAATTTTGAAATATTGAATCTACACCGGAGTTCTGTAACTTGATGACGATAAAAGTCAGTAGTCACATCTATTGAATTTTAGATTTAACTACAGTCATGTAAATAAAGATTCAGCAACAATAAATTCTCATTTCGGCCCAATATTCAGAAATGTCAAACGGATCAAGAACCTTTCGCATTCAGGGCGTACAATTTTCATTTGTTATACTATGATAAAATATAAAATAATCATACGCCGTGTATATTCACCATCCATTTCCCCGGGGACGTATAAAGTATTTAAATTTTGCGCATATTGACAACTTTTCTGTAACTTTTTAACGATGAAAATCGGTACTTAAATTGACAAAATTCTGAAAATTTGGTATTGAAGTTATATGAATTTTGACAATTTAACTACACTCAATTCTTATTCTGGCCAAATATTTAAAAATGTCAAACGGATTAAGTAACGTGTTGTACTCATGGCGTATAATGTATATTTGTTATGTTAATATATAATATTTTGTTATATTATATTATTTGTTATATTACTATAATAATATATTAATATGTAAATATAATAATATATAAAATATAATTTGTGGCAGTCGGTGGTGCAATGGAAGTGTGCGCGGCTCCTGCGCTTGAGAACGTGGGTCGATCCCTGCTCTAACCACCTTAAATTTCTTTCTTTTGAAAAAGCTTCTCAAAATACCGTTCGGAACCGGTATAAAAATTTAGGTCCCAATCAGTGAGTGTACAACTAGACCGCGCACATCTCACTGGTTTGTGAGAAGCTCTCCCTAATCCCTTAATGGGATATTTGTTAAATATAATAATCAGACGTCGTGTATGTTCACGGCACATTTTCCCTGGGATGTATGAAGGAATTAAATTTGGGAATTTTTGAATTATTGAACCTGCACCAGAATTCTGTAACTTGTTGATGATAAAAGTCGGTAGTTAAACTGACAATTTTGTAAATGGGCTGGTCTTAGGCTTATTTATTCATATATATTAATATGTTATAATCCTCGAGCAGTCGTTAGACGTAAGGAAATTGTATGTATTTAGAAGAATATGCAAAAATGATAAAGGAATAAATTAATAAATTTTTTAAATTTTGACAATTTAAATACCGATTTCCATCCTCATGTAAATAAAGAGTCAGCAGCTATAAATTCTCATTTTGGTCAAATATTTAAAAATGTCACCCTATTCAAATAACGTTTCGTACACGGGGCGTATAATGTACATTTGTTATATTAATAACGAATACAAAATAATCATACGTCGTGTATATTCACCTCACATTTCCCCTAGGACGTATGTAGTATGTGAATTTTGCCAGTAACACGATTTAGTTCAAAAATAGAGCGCATTATTTTTGACCGAGTGGGGATATTTAAACATTAAACCAAAAAAAAAAAAATATATATAATTTCCGTCAAGTAGCCCCGCGGTTCTGATCAGAGGCCCTTGTTCCAATCCAATCAAGCCGTCTAACTAAAATCCACAACAATTCCTCGTTGTGGATGCATTTGTGTCCCATGGATCACTAGTGGATTTTCTGAGCCACTAATTCGGCAATTTCGTTTGCTGACGAACCCGTCCAGATAAAAATGCACCTCATTGGTGAAGACGATCGGCAGTTACTTCTATTAGGCATGTCCTGCTGGTTTTAGGTACTTGGAAGCATTGCATGTCCTGCTGATTTCAGGAACTTGGAAGCGACACAGTCTGGAGAGATGCCACCCGAGGATGTCCGCAGGGCTCCATCTGTGGTCTATATATATGGAATCTCATGATGAACTCCCTGTTGGAGATTCTTTGTGGTGAATACAGGCTATGTACGTACGCGAATGACCTCCTTATCGTCATCGAATTACAGTCTCGTGGTGATCTGGAGAGAAGGGATGGGGAGGTTATGTATGTAATAAGTGAGTGGAGTAGTAGTGTTGTGGAGTGGTCTCGGCTCTGGACATAACCAAGACAATGTTGCTAATGGGCAAATTGTCAGTGTCGTATTTAAGGTGCCTTGATGTTGAAGGTTGTCTGCGGTGATATAAGACGTATCAAAACGCTTTTGGATGAGCGTCTTATATCCTTGTGGAGGGTTTGTACGGCACAGCCCAGACTTTGGCTTGAGTGTCTGAAACTTACTGACGGGGCATGGCTCTCTTAATGCATTCTTGCTTAAGAGATACCTGACGGAGACTGCGGACTGTGCGAATGGACCGTAGGACTGGAAAACTGTACCCGATGGACTGTAATTTTTATGACGACATTAGGGACTTGGGCGCTATGAGGGTTACGTATACTGGTACGGACTTGGGCGTTAGTAGGACGGTGACGGATGGACGTAAGTTGCTTAGTGTTTGCTCGTCTCGTGGTTTGTAGAAGGAGTGGAGTGTGTGTTTGTAGTTATAATTGTTGTATGTTTGTGTTGTGGGGTCACCAGTCCCCGCACCATTTAGGGTTCGACTGGTAGTAGTTTCGGCTACAAGCTCTGACCAGAGACCTAAGGCCCACGGGAGAGAGGTTGCCATGGAACTGTTGATTCCATCCTGACTATGCTGAGTCACTTCGGGGAGAAACGTGGTGGCTGTGGTTTGGACCCAAATCGCGGGGAGAGTGCAAGCTCGATGTGGAGTTGCATTGCAACCGGGTGCCGTGACTCATAAATCAGAAGGAGTTTTAGATAGTCTCCGCTCCTAACCGGGGGCACCATGTCCAAATACATAGTGTCTAAATTGGTATTCAAATGCTGGCATGTGGGGGAGTTGGTAGACACACTGTATCCACCCAGTGTTTACAGCACTTTGGGTTTAGGTCTACGAGGCAGGTACCCACATAAAAGAGAAACACATCTGTCTCTAATTGCAGGTGATAGATGGAAAGAGGAGGGAAACCCCGACGACGACAACTGTAATTAGTGACAATGTGAACAAGCCAGATAACGCAGGTGACAATGGACAGGTGAATCATTGGAACAAAACATAACTTTTAAAAACGCATACAATGCATGTGAGATTATAATGTGGTCACAACAAATTCTAGAGTGTGAATCAATTTTATTACCATGTCTGGAAATCGAACATCCTCAGAAATAAATGCTACAAACTGTATATAGAGAAAGTAACTCATACGACCGAGGTACCATGGACTGTTTGGCCCACAAACTGCATCAAAGATTATTAGAGTACTATTTGAAAAGAAGACCCAAATTTGTTAAATAAATATTATTATAATATTTAAAGATATTTGTAATGTTACCATTTGTGTCAAGAAAGACCAACAGTCAACATTATCTGTCTCTCAATTACTGAATGTCATATACACTTGTGAATACTCTGAGATCATAAATAAAACACAGTGGCGCATCTAAAGAGCCAACCCAACACAAAGTTTAAATTTCAACAAATTAAAAATGTACAAAATGTCAAGTGGGAATTGCACAACAACAACAACAACAACAAAATAACGAAAAACAAACAACAAACAACTGCAATTAGATATCATTAAGGATTATACGCGAGAGAGAAAAGAAAGATATAAAATCATCACTAAGCCAGGATGCCATAACATAAAATACTTAAAACACACACACACACACAAGTACTCACAAACGCACACACAAACACTGTCCAACCCACCCATACACACACAGGTACGCATCTACTTTTCAGTAACCAAACCAACTTGAGCATAATGAAACGCTTCTACCATACAATCGCACGCATTTGTATGCATGCATGTACATGTATTCATACTTGAAGAGAGAGAGAGATACACTTATATCCTGTACTAAAACATCATGACAATTCAAGGCCAAAGGTAATTAAAACACGACTTTTTAAAAAAAAAAAAGAAAGAAAAAATATAACAGCAGCAGCCGTAAGGTAACACATCAACACAAGGGCTGCGAGTGTCTTTCGGTGTACAGTAATGCAGGGTTCACAATAAATCTGTATGCGCTTCAATCCAGCAAAAGACTGTCCATGCCAAAAAGTAGATAAGGTCGCAGGAATCTCTTCGGAAGCACTTGCCAATGCGCTTATGAAGCGCATTTCTTCGAACAAAGTTCGCAATTAGAAGCAGTCGATAGTGCCAACTAAACGCAATATATTCATTGCATTCAAGAACCTCTTTATAGATTGCCGAATAAATTATGTTGAATCATGTGCTAATTTTACGGCTCATAAATCAGTCTAAAACAGAGTTCGTATTTACAACCCCCCCCCCCCTCCACAATGTGTAACCCATACACATCGCCATGGGGCATGTGTAATGAACGTTTACCCATTACCCACAGCGTATGGGAAAAATAATGGGTAGCTACCCACGACAATGGGATAACACCCATCACGATTACCCATTACCCACAGGGTAATGGGGAAAATAATTGGTAGCTACCCACGACAATGAGGGAATTACCCATCACGGTTACCCTTACCCACAAGGTAATGGGGAACATAAACGGTAGCTACACACGACAATGACGAAGTACCCATCACAATTCCACGAAAATAATGGGTTATTACCTTGACCCAAGGGTAACACAAACCAATTTTTGATCGAAAATATGAAAAAATTAGAAATAAAATTTATATCTCGGAAATGGATTCTAAGGGGTTTTAATAAAGTGGTCCAATTCCTATTCCAAAATAAGAAAATCGCTAAAATAAAAACGTGGCTATAACTCGAAAACGCTGCGTCCAATCGCAAAAATAATAAATTTTTTATTTTTTACCAATGGATGTCTTCGATATGGCATCACTTTTTTTTTAAAATCGCTAAACCTAAAATTTGTTGAAAAAAATCGCTAAAACTCTTGAAACAGTGCAACCAATCGCAAAAAATACCAAATGTTTTACCTCCGTAAGAGGCTTTAACCAACCAATGGATGTCTTCAATATGGCATTTTTTTAAAATTGCTAAAACTAAAATTTTTCGGAAAAAATCGCTAAAACGCCCTCATGTCTATATATTGAAAACGGAGAGGAGGGTTTTCATAAAGTGGTCCAATTCGTATGGAAGAATTTCTTTGCAAAAATCACCAAAATAAGAAAACCGCTAAGGTGGATGTAACTCGGAAACGGTGCGTCCAATCACAAATCTAATAAATTGTTTACCTAAATAGAAGACTTTAACCAATGAATGTTCTCAATATGCCAACTTAAAAAAATCGCTAAAAATAAAATTTTCGCTAAAACGCTCATATGTATGTGTTAGCGATTTAAAACAAAAAGTGACGGCATATTGAAGACATCTATTGGTTAAAGCCTATTGAGCAGGTAAAAAATGTATTATAATTGCGATTGGACTCACCGATCCCGAGTTATATCCACATTTTTTTTAAACGATTTTCTTATTTTGGCGATTTAAAAAAAAATTCTTCCATACGAATTGGACCACTTTATGGAAAACCCTAGGAATCCACAAAAATTGGCCATTTTTTCGATTGGAGGGTTCGTTTCCGAGATATAGAAATTTTTTGTAATTTTTTCAATTTTCGATCAAAAAATTTTTTCAATTTTCGATCAAAAATGGGTTACCCTGGGTAACCCATTAACCATCGTCGTGGTAACTACCCATTATGTTCCCTATTACCCTGAGGGTAATGGGTAATCGTGATGGGTAATTCCCCATCGTCGTGGGCAACTACCCATTATTTTCCCGTGATGCGTAATTCCCCCATTCGCCCCATTACCCTGTGAGCACTGGGTAATCGTGATGGGTAATTCCCCATTGTCGTGGGCAGCTACCCAGTATTTTCCTGATACCCTGTGGATAATGGGTAACCAGGGTGACCCATTTTACCACGAAATACGAACCCTGGTCTAAAAATAGGAGACAAAATTTTAATTTTGTTTACTCTCTTGATATTAACGGAATTCTGATATTAATTTGGATGCAAATATAACAAGTTTGTAGCTTGTCGCAAATATAGTATACTTGTGTCCCAACACATTGTGTTTTCCTTTCAATATTACATGTTTGAGACACAATGTATGTTTTTGTGACCCAAATGTGGATTTGTTTGTTAAAAACTGCTGGAAGGAAAAATGTGACAGACAACAAAGAAACAAAAATGTAGCAGATATTCCGTTTGCACGTAAGTAAATGGATGTTCCAAACATATACATGGTTCGTGCATAATGTTACAGGGGCCGCGGCTTTTCAGCGTGCATTGTCCAATTCATAAAGACAACTGTAAAAAACGTTGCCAGTTTTTGAAGAAAATACATTTTTCTTGAATGATAAAAAAATAATTGTTTCCATTAACTTCTGCGAAAAGTTAGGTTAGTTTCCCACTTAATACCCCGCGTTGAAAAGTGTGTATTTTTGTTGTTGTTTGGATGCAAATATAACGCGTTCGTAGCCTGTCGCAAATACAGTATACTTGTGTCGAAATACGTTATGTTTGCCATACAATATAATATGTTTGAGACACAATGGTTAATAGTTAATGTATGATTTTGTAAAGCCGTATGTGGTTTTGTTTTTCCAAAACTGTTGGAAACAAAAACGTTATAGACAACAAAGAAACAAAAAAGCAGCAGATCTTTAATTCATGAAAACTATGCTTGCAACCACATACATGTTTCCTGCAATAAGATGTTGGGGGCGTTTGTTGTCAGTGTGCAGTGCTACGTTAGCGAGGCCACTATGGTATCATGCGTGTGAAGATAATCGCAAATTTAGCGTTGGTAGTTAAATCATTACAAATCAATTATCAATTATTGATGGAAAAAGTACGAAAAAAGGCCGAATAAATGAAAATCATCCCTGATAAATCAATTATGGTTTACAAATTCTTCGTCGAATTTCATATTCTGAATATCTTATCGGGTACTAAGTAATGAAAGTACACGCTGTAAAATCGGGCTTTTGTTGTTTGGGTGCAAAAATATGTGTTTGTAGCTTGTCGCAAATATATTATGCTTGTGTCCAAACACATTGTGTTGACTATTCAATATAACATGTTTGAGACGCAATGATTAATAGGTTTTTGTAACCCAAATGTGGGTCTGTTTGTTGAAAACTGCTTAAAACAATAGCGTGACCGGCAATAAAGAAACGAAAAAGCTGCCGATCTTCAATTCATGAAAACATTGCTTGCAAACGTGTACATGACCACAATACGTTAGGAACCGAAACTTAAACGGCCGGTAGGGTACTACTAGTACCACCTTATAAGAATAAGTTTAACGTTCCAGTAATCAGCTCTTAAATACACATCTTTTGTGTGACGACAAATTAATATTAACTTAACTATGTTACACGGCCCCGGTCCCTTCATGGGATGTAATGGGAAACCATTTTTTTTTTATGTTACACAGCTTAATTTTTGGGAAGGTAAGATAAATAATCGATTTCCTCGTGATCGTACACCGCACACTTATGACCAAACGTCATAAATTATATGGCCAGCACTTAATAAAGGATATATGACGACCGTCGGTAGTCCAATAGTATTGTGCACGGCTATTGTGCATTTTTGTGCAATTTCTTTCGACGACGGTCCCCTCTCTTAGTGACGGCGTCAATATTGAGTATTTAGAACGGAAAAAGCTTCTCAAAAATACCGTTCGGAACCGGTGGAAAATTGAAGGTCCCAATCAGTGAGTGTAAAACTAGAAAGCGCACATCTCACTGATTGTGAGAAGCTCTCCTCATTCTCGTCATGGGATGTTATGGGACACCATTTTTTTTTTAAGAAAAGTTACTTATTTTAAAAAACTTACTTTTTTTTTGAAAAGGTACTTTTTGTAAGAATATGTACTTTTTTTAGCAAAGGTACTTCTTTAAGATAAGGTATTTTTTTAAGAAAAGGTACTTTGTTTAAGAATATGAATAGGTATTTTTTTGAGAACATTTACCTTTTTTTAAGAAACGTCACTTATTTAAGAAAATTGTATTTTTTAAAACTTATTTCACTTGGGCTTTTCTAAATTTACTTTTTATTGGGTTCAAAACTACAATATATACTAAATGTTGATTACAGGCTCCACCTAGAAAACTTCCCATTAAACAAGAAATTTTCCAACATATGTTAGGTTAGTTTCTTTTTCTATGATCCAAGCCGTTAGTCTAGACACAAACCAAAGCAAACGTGAGCAATATAGTTGATAATAGTGGGTTGTAGCATAATAGTGTTAAAGCAAAAGTTGTTTATTTTTCTTTTCATTTAACCCCCCATCCCGCAACGTGCGATAAGGAACTACGTTCCAAAAGTTGTCGACCCAGCTCATGCTCGACAGGTCTGAGGTTCTAAACATAAAATAAACATTTTTCACAAAATAATGTTTTTTGCGTGGCCAGTTTTAACAGGAACATAGAGTTGCTATCTTAAGCAGCTGGCTCGCAGACGCATGCGTTTTCTGTTTTCTTTTTCGCTCGGGCTCTCGAGTCGTATATTATACATAGTATACATTTCACGACTAACGAGTTAGTACGTGTTTCTGATCTTCGTGGCGAGTGAGCGATTTGTAAGCGTGTGTTCCGATGCCGAATTGTACGCTATACCTCATATTTTCTTAAGAGCTGGTTAGCGTCTATTTCGTGGGTATGTTCCATCCGATTATAACCATCTATCTCCCGATTAGTTAGATACGTATGTGTATCACTGGAAAAAAAAGATATGAAATTTTTCACTCTTTATACCAGTCACTGGCACATTCTCTTGACCAGATTAAGAGCATAACGAAATATATAGTTTTGGTTCAGCTCCACGCTAATATCGATGAGAATGTTACCACAGGTACTTAGTTTGTTTAGAATCTATGTGATGTCTAAAATGACAAGTGACGAGAATGTGACTTGTGTGATAAGGCCGTCAGATTTTATGTGAACCCTATAGTTTCGTCCTATTTCACTATCAAAATAGGTGTGTGTCTGATTATGTAGCAGTATGAGTATCATCATATATAGCCTAAAGTTGTTTTCTCTTGCAACTTTGTAAGAATAGATGTGTTTTTGTGTATGTGTAGGAGTATATTTTCTTCTTCTTGCTGTTTACTAAATGTCAAAAGAAAACCAACAAAAACATAATATGAATGCAGGATAGTAAAACTCAAAGCCAACAGCAAAAAAGGTAAATAAACAGTAGCAACAGTTTGAAAAAGCTTTGGTAACATTGAGAAGAGATGAGAGGAAACTACAAAGAGATGATTATGTTGATGCTGATGTTGGTTGATAAATGTGATGATGGTGATGAAGGCGATGAGGCGAAATACAACTGGATTACAGCAAAAACGAAAACCCAAACGTAACTCTGGGGAGTCATTAAAGTGATGCGAAGGAACACACACTAACACAAAGAGAGCAACAAATAATTCTTTACGGATTTTTTTTTATTTATTTCTAAAGCAGCATCCAGGCTTTGATTTGCACCAAACACCACACGCTTTTCACAAAAACTTGGAAAATCTTTTTGGTTTTTTTTTTTTGATTTTTTAAATTGTTTTTTCCCTCTTAAATTTCTTTATAAATTTTCATAAATTTCTTTGATTCTAATTCGTTTAAATTTTGATTATAATATCACTTAAAAGCGCACAAATTCTTTTGATTTTTTTCCTCAATTCAAACGAACGGCCGTAACAAAAGAAACAAAAAACAATAAACGCCCGTTCGTATACGCGACAAAAATAAAACTGAAAACCCCCATAAAAAACAGTTTTGATGTTCCCCAACCATCGAGCAGAGATTCCATCGTTTCGTATTCCACTCTTTGTTGCTCTATTCGAAATCCGCTCTGAGGGCAGCTTATAAAGAACGTTTGGGAAAAAATTGAGCACAACACAAACAGTTAGCTGGAAACGAAATGGGAAATGTGACAGCAAACAAGAAGAAGAAAGTGGAACGCGCCATTCAAAAACCTAAAGCACTCAAAATTAACGAAAGTGCCCGAAAACAAAAACAACCAAAACTAAATAAAGAACAACAATTTCAATAAAACCTTATCTCAGCAAATTTCGAATAATCGTATTTCGAGCACCAACTTTTAATTGGAAATTGAAAACTTTTAAAAAACTTTAAAATATCTTGAGGTAGGTTTGACGTCGTAGTGCATCCATCTACTTCCTCAAACTCATCCACTTTCTTTGAGTCACATGGATTTCCATTTTCGTTTGGTTCCTTCACACGTTGTTCATTCCATGTGTGAAAATGAATCAAAACAACTTCCCCTTGAATTTATTAGCAAAATAAACAAACGTCTGAGGAAGTTTCTTCGTAGTCATTGGGGTAGGTTGGACATAGTATGGCTGGGATATCTGTTCAATACTTACACTTTTGACGAGTCTGCGCTGTATTCTGTGTCAGATTTAAACGACATCTTCAATATTTCAAAATAACCGTAAAACTGTATATTGTGGTTTAAGTTCAATTGAAAGCTAAACAAAACAAAAAAGCTTTGCAACGTTGCCAGATTGTTGAAAAACGAGCAAGCAGCCGGCAGCAAAAACGGGCATACTAAAACTTTTAGTTTCGTTAGAAATTGCATTATAACAAATTACTTTACTTTAATAAGTTATAGCAAGATAACAGAACGCAAATTGTTTACAGTTACACGCTGAAAAATCTGTATTAATTTGTTGTTGTTTGGTTGCAAATATAACGTGTTTGCAGCTTGACACAAATATAGTATAGTTGTATCCAAACACATTGAGTTTGCTACTCAATATTACATGTTGGAGACACAATGATTAATATGTTACAATATATATTTTTGTGACCCAAATATGGTATTGTTTGTTGAAAACTGCTGAAAACAAAAACGTGGTAGACAACAAAGGAACCAAAAACAAGCAGATCTTCAAACATGGTTCCTGCAAAATGTTGCTGGGACCGTGTTATTCTTCGTGTATGACTGCGAAGTGGTAGATATTAAATCACATAGCCAAGAAAACATATTCAGTTGGAACCGAAAATACAATTTTTTTTGCTATTTTGTTTTTGAAAATTAAAGAAAACGCAAAATATTTTTGCAAGTGAATGAAATGTTTATTTGGATCGATGAATCAATGCCTGTCATTTACCTTCACGAGATATTATGGGGAAGCTTAGTATAACAATGCTTTGATCTGTAAGCCTGTTGATTGGGATCTACAGTTTTAGCCTGGTTGCGAACGGTACTTTGAGAAGCTTTTTCATGGCTAAATACTTAATAGAGTCGCCGTAACTACGCGAGATGACCGTCGTCGAAGAAGTTTAATGTGGTCACGATCTCATGCACAAAAGACGCGCGCACTACCAATGCGCCACCGTGGGCCTCATGTGCTTAAGTTATTTATAGTAGATTCGTTACCCATTGACGTTCCTTGGTGTGCATCATTGCAGTGTCTGTGCAAAATAAAGCTGTGTTAACGGCCCAATACGAGTGTTTTCTCCTGCATACTCACCTAAAATGACCTCACCTGAAAGGAGCAACGGACTGTATGAAAACTTGATAACACCAATTCTGACTTACGCATCTGGTGGATACTAACGGAGGAGTGCAACGCCTCTGCTGTTAAAGTATCAGCAGAAATAAAAAGAAGTACAAAATCATTCATTTATTCAACATGTAATATTGAATAGCAAACACAATGTGTTTGGACACAAGTATACTATATTTGTGTCAAGCTACAAACACGTTATATTTGCATCCAAACAACAACAAAGTACAAAAGTACCACGGCGACAAGGGCAATGTTAATTATACAAATTAAATTATTAATATACAAATTACGAACTTTCCGGCGATAAACCTGAATACAGTAGGCGAATGGAGCCGAGAGGACCAGAACTCGAACATAATGAAAATCCTGAACGGCTGCTCACCATCGCAACAGAGAACTGATTGTATTCTGGAGTCGATCACATAACGAAAAGACAACCGATCCCATTCAGGAACCGAAAGGATCACAAATCCCTACACCAGCACAAAATGAAAGAGGTTACAGGCTTATTAGAATCGCGACAGAGAGAAACGATCACATTCTGGGGAAAAAAGTTATTGCAAAAAACCACAGAATTGGTCCACAGTTGGGATCCGTGGCAGATGGTTCCCAAATCAACGGACAGCGAGGGATCCACTGATATACCACCGCATCTGGGAGTGATAGGAGAACCGGAACACGACTCTTTAGCAAGGGCCTAAATATTAAGCAGGTCTTTTGTCATCATGATCACAACACTGTTTGCCAAGCGGAGGCAATAGGGGAATGTGTGAAATGTTTAAGCAACACGGGTTTGAAGGTAACTAATAACCAAGTAAATATCAAGGCGATGTCGTTACAGCGAGATAGATCCCTAAGTATGCGGGAGCGCAAGGAGGAGATAAATAAATTCTCTATAATTTTAAGCTTTAGTATTATATGACCTAGGCTAGACGAGCTGGACATGCTCAGCTCCACCACCCACTGAAAAATATCGGCCTCAGCAACATATTGCACAAACCATGTACATGTTTCCAAGTATTGTTTTCGTGAATTGAAGATCTGCTGCTTTTTGTTTCTTTACCGTCTGTCACGTTTTTGTTTTCAGCAGTTTTCAACAAACAAACCCACATTTGGGTCACAAATACATATATTATAACATATTAATCATTGTGTACCAAACATGTTATATTTGAGACAAAACACGTTATTTTTGCATCCAAACAACAAAAAATAACAATTTTCCAGCTTGGAGACGAAGTCTGGATGACGCAAATTACTTTTTTTTTTTAGCAATAAATAATGATCTTCAACCAAAAAGCAATAATGTACAGTAGAATATGATCCTGACATGATGAAGATCCTGTAGCTCGGCTCGGCTGGAAACAAGACCAGCACCGGAATTGTGTACCCTTTTACCGGTAAAAATCGGTAGTTATATCGAATTGTCCAAATGTATAAGATTTAAAAAAAAATCGGATTTTGTCTATTTAACTACTGATTTTATCTCTAAAAAGTTATAGAATACCGGTGCAGAGGGTAGATGAAGCTGGATAAATTGCAAGTTAGTCGATTTGTGAATGATCCAATTGGACACACTATTCTGATGGCATGTTTAAATCGAATCAAACCAGTCGGTACAAACGAAAAAAATTTACCAAATTAGCCGTAACCGAATTTTGAACTTGCCACAACCACATTAGGTATCATCATATCCAAAGTAGAGATTGCCACAACCGCATAAGAGGTTGTCACAACTACCTAATGATGATGACCCATCGAATTTCCGTTATGGCGACTAACTTCAGTCGTGGCAACCTCAATTCGGTTATGGCTACCGTAAATCGATGACAACAGCTGAATTTACGACATTACATCCACAGAAAAAAATAACAGAAGTAGCCGCAACTGAATTTAGATGTTCTCATAACCACATAAGATGTCATCACATCCGAATAAGAGGTTGTAACAACTACATTAGTGGTTGTCACAACCAAATAGAGGTTTCGTCAACCGATTTTCAGTTGTGGAGACTAAATTCTCTAACATCTCGGTTGTGAGGAAGACATCGAAACGAGAATAAAAATCCTGCAACGAAAATTAAAACTTTAAAAACCTTCCAATGATACAACAACTAGTTTGGAGCATCCCAGAGGAGCATGTTTGCGATTACTGAAAAAAACTGAACGGAGCACGAACTGGCTCGATGTATACAGCTGTAGAAAAATCCGGCTGAGATAACTGAATTAGCTGTAACCGAATTTAGAGGCTGGCAGAACCGAATTTCGAGGTTGCCACAATCGAATTTTGAGGTTGTTACAACCTCAATTGGCACAATTGAATTTAGATGTGCTCCCATCCTCAATTCGGTTGTGGTAACCGCAATTCGATAGCAACAACCGAATTTTCGGTTGCTAAAACCTCCTTTCAAGCGATTAGTTCGGTAAGTGTACCCAGAAATGGAACATGAGATGAAGCACCAATGCCTCGACTCTAATTTCTTAACCAAACCTTATACAGATCAGAGTTTGTATTTATTAGCTATTTTTTACGGTCGGGCTGGAGTGGCCTTAATGTGTTAATGTGCATGAGAACGTGGGTTCGATACCTGCTCTTATCACCCAGCATTTCTGTCGACGACAGGTGACCGCGACACTATCTAGTAATTAGCCAAAACCTCGCTCGAAACCTGTGTAAAACGTTAGGTCCCAATCAGTAAGTACACGCTGAAAAATATCGGCCCCAGGAACATATTGCAGGAAACATGTACATGTTTTCCAGCATTGTTTTCATGAATTTAAGATCTGCTGCCTTTTTGTTTCTTTCTTGTCTATCTCGTTGTTTGTTTTAGCGATTTTCAACAAGCAAATCCACATTTGGGTCTCAAAAACATGTACTCGTATTATAGCCTATTAATCATTGTGTCTCAAACATGTTATATTGAATAGCAAACAAAACATGTTTGGGCACAAGTATAGTATATTTGCGAAAAGCTACAAACATGTTATATTTGCATGCAAACATTAAAAAAATACCGATTTGTCAGTGTGTATAAAGCTAGGACGCGCACAGGTCACTGCTGGTGAAAAGTTATCCTCTTCGGCCCATTCATGGGATGTAATGGGCAAATATTTAGGTTATTCATTGTAAAAGCGATTACCCGATACCGATTTGACAGGTAAAAGACGGCTTGTTTCATTTTTTCCACATAGGTTTCATCAATTAAAAAAAACGCACAGTGACCTTGACAAAATAAGTACAGTGGGCTTAACGAAATACATATACAATAAATAATTCAAAAAATTTATTTCTTAAAACTTTACCTGCGCCGCATGTTAGAAATTAGAATTAACATACCTGAAAAAAAGGGAAAGAGGAAATGTTAGAGTACAGTTATAAACAGAAATTGTTTTAAATAGAATTGGAATTGAAAAAAAATTAATTATTGGAATAAATATGAAGATGGCTTGACTGATTCTCAGGATCGGGGACACAAATGTTCAAACACTTTATTGGCAGATTGCAGCAAAAAAATTATAGTAGTATAGTTTTAGTTCGTTTTTGCTCGATATGGCAACACTTTGCCTATTCCATATTAACCCTTTAACGGTCACACATTTTCTTCCAAAGCGATTTAATTTTTTTTTGAATATTTTCGTGATATACGAGTATGACCTAATAATAACTACGCCTCAAACAATGGGTCCAAAAATTTTTAATTTTTTTTTTGACATTTTATTGCATTTTCCCGAAACTTTCACCTCTTTGTCAACCCGTTGCATCACTTTGTAATAAGACCACTTTTTAACCCACTTTGATGGCTCATAGGACCCAAATCCAATCAGTTAGAGGTTTGACGCTTACCACATCATTGTTGCGCCCTACTGTCTTCTACAGATCACCCATAGATACATTTGCTCCTACTTGTGCAATTATGGGTGGCAAAAGACGTACTGCAAACATACTTGACTGTGGTCTTCAAAGGGTTAATTGCTGCGTACCCTAAACTAACTTAAGTGGATAAATGAAAAATATGCAGCATATATGACAACGCTGCAGCCAGTTGCAATGCAAGCGCGGAGAGAGATAGTCATAAAGATAAGAGGAGAGTGCTATACACAGTCAACACATCCCAGAAGAACATGCAGTTAACTGAGGAATTGCAAGCGAACAAGTGTAAAATTTGAGCCCGGAAAATGCTGGTCTTGTGTTCATGTGGCACTTACGAAAGCTGGACGATGGCATTTAAAGTGTTCCATCTTTTCGATTTCCTCCTCCGATGCCGATAATTAAGTTAGAAAAATGTTCCTTGTTTGGAAGCTTGTAGTATGAATTTCTCATACATTAACCAAAAACTAACAAAATCGGTAATACAAATTTAAATTCAAATAAACGTAACTGACACTAGCCCGGTCATCAAAAAGCTATACCACGGAAAAATACAACTCTGTGATATAGATTAAAACTTACCTCAAAGCACTGCAACATTGCAAAACGCATGAGGAAAAGAAGAACATGGTGAAAAAAATCTGTCTGTTCTTGTTGTTGGAATTATAGGCTTTCAGTGTATGTATGTTGATATTTAGGGATCTTCGATCGATGTAAATTGCATAATTGAGTTTGGATATATACGATTGATGATCAACCGATGGTATCAATTCAGGCACAGTATTTAGGCATTTGATGATGAACTTCGTGCGACACTAGTTATGCCAGAGAATGTGCTTAACTGAATTGTCTATTATTTCCAACAAAAACCAACCATTTTTCAATTAGGAAAACTTTCCTGACCATGTAAGCTTGTAGTATGAATTTATCATACATTAACCAAAAAAATAATAAGCTCAGTTTGTCCAGCATAATATTAACCATGTGGTATTGGTTTTAGATCTTGTTTGCTGCAGAATTTAGAAGACAGAAAACTTTAGTTAGATCAACGTCATTTAAACCTCTTTCTAGTTGTGACAACCAACAAAGGTAGTAGCCACAACCGTATAATCAAAAAATTCGATTACCGCAACCGCTACCACAACCTTATTTCATTCTTAGTTCGCACGAACCAAATGGTTTCACGTTGTTTCAACCTAATCCTTATATAGGGTGGGTCATGTAAAATTTGGAATTTAATTCCGATTTAAAAACTGTACAAAGATAAATTTTTTCTAAATTATTATCTTATTGATTTTCATTGACGTTTATGAATGGAACACACGATCATTATAATGGCTTCCGCGACTTGCTTTGCTGTACCTCATTCGATCTACCCAATTTGGAGTTCTTCGTTGGCAGTGAGTATAGTTGTACAGTGAGTGCTTCTTGCATATGTGTGTACGGGTTGAATTTTATGTTTCGGGATTTGGCAACCCTAGTGTTGCAATCTGGCAACTGACAGCTTTATCGTAAAGTTGGACATTTTTACGAGCACTATTTGTGTTGTTTACAGTAACTTAAAAGGTTCATCTCGGCCCAAAAATGGAATTAAATCGTGAATATCGTGAATATGGATTAACTCAGCAACAGTGCATGGAAGAACTTAATTCAATTTTTGGCGATGAAGCTCCATCAAGGACCAGTGTTTATCGACGGTATGGTGAATTCAATCGTGGTCGTAGTTCACTCCAACACCAATTTCGTGAAGGTCGTCCAAAATCAGCTGTTGTTTCGAAAACCATTGATGATGTGCGCGAACTGATTTTGCAAGATCGTCATGTGACCGACCTATCGTGAGATTGAGACAACCTTAGGCATTAGTGGGACCAGCATACATTCAATATTGCATAAACATTTGACTGTCAAAAAAATTTGTTCGCGTTGGATCCCACACAATTTGTCAATCGCTCAAAAAAGGGCTCGTGTCGATTGGTCGAAAGAAATGCTCCAAAAATACGATCGCGGTGCTTCGAAACACGTCTATGACATCGTGACAGGTGATGATTCCTGGATTTATGCGTATGAGTCAACTGTATGGGTGTTTCAAGATGAGCCAAATCCAACAAAAGTTGTTCGCGCCCGAAGCACTTCCAAGCAAATGGTCGCCTGTTTCTTTCGGAAAACCGGACTTGTCGCAACCGTACCACTAGAACAACGCAGAACAGTGAATTCTGAATGGCACACAACCATTTGTTTGCCAGTTGTCTTCCAAGAAATCAGGAAAACTAACAGCCGAAGACGGATCACTCTTCACCACGACAATGCGAGCTCTCACACATCGGCTGAAACAACTGCATTTTTGAGCACCGAATGACTTCTTTTTATTCCCGTACGTAAAAATCAAACTAAGATGTCAATGTTTTTCAACACCTCAAGAAGCGGTTGCTGCATTCGGAATGCATGTTTTGGAGATACCGCAATCAGAGTGGCAGAAGTGTTTCGACAATTGGTTCAAACGCTCGTAGGCAGTTACTATGTTGGAATACATTAGAGTTCGTATGACTGGTTTTATGTATTTAGCACTTTCATAAATACTGGTACAGCTTTTATCGCCCCCACTGTAAGAAATCCACTGAACATACTCTGTCCATATTGACCGATTTTCGACAACTGACTGATACTTCGCTTTCGCATAAAGTTGAAAGCTAGTGAAATTTATCGAACGTTGCAACCGCTCGGTGAAATACAAGCGGTAATTTAGTTTATTGTGCTGTGAAACTGTTTGGGTATACTGGTGGAATATCAGGCCGTCCGAAATCTGGCCTTCCGCGCAGCATGCGAACTCCCAGTGCCGTCAAAGCCGTAGAGAATCGACTTCATCGAAAACCACTCCGAAAACAAAAAAAATATTGGGAGATGAATATATCGAAGGTACGTATCAATTTATAAGTAAATTTAATTAATTGATAAGAACATTTTTACTTCAGAGGATTCGTTCAATAAACAGAAGGATGAGCTCAGACATCTCGGCAGGCATAAGAACTGGTTCCGTGAGTTCAAAGATGTTATGCTGGGATGTCACATATGACGGGGTATCCAAGAATCATTTATGCAAAAAAAGTGTGAAAACGTCGGCAAAGGTGTACGTTTTGAAAAAAAAGTTGTAAAACCATTAAATAGCTCATTGCTCGAGAATGGGCTGTGGATCTCTGCCCCAGTCCATAAGGCAAAAACCCGTAAGGCGTAGGCATAAAATAATCTGGCAAACTGTAATTCAACGGAAGATTGGGCATCGGGTAGTTCAGACCTGAATCCTGAAGACTATAAGCTGTGATCCGTTTTAGAGGGCATGGTCTGCACTATTCGTCATCCAAATATGGAATCTCTTAAGCGTGCACATACAGGGTGTCCCCTAAACTTTTGTCTATACTTAAACACTTGATAGGTGAGAACAAAAGCTACAATGTTTGTTCTTACGCCAATTGCCTAGGTGGCTTCGTTTTCGAGATATTCGTGTTTAAAATAATTGCATTTTTGAATGCATTTTCAATAAATGCATAATCTACTTTTTAAATAAAAAAGAAATATCATTGAAAATTGCTTCAAAATTGATTTTAAATCAAATGCGACAGGAAATGACTATTAATACAACTACAACTGAAATAAGAGACCGCTTATCTAAGTGCATAACGCAACAAGGCTCTCATTTTGAAAATTTTCGTTAATTGAAAACATTTAAAAAAAAAAATTCGTTTTCATTTCAAACGAAAAAATAAATTATTTAAAATCAATTTTGAAGCAATTTTCAATGATATTTCTTTTTCATTTAAAAAGTAGATTATGCATTTATTGAAAATGCATTCAAAAATACAATTATTTTAAACACGAATATCTCGAAAACGAAGCCACCTAGGCAATTGGCGTAAGAACAAACGTTGTAGCTTTTGTTCTCACCTATCACGTGTTTAAGTTTAGACAAAAGTTTAGGGGACACCCTGTATACATATCAATTAAATAAATGATGATTTATCCGACCTTTCGTATTATATACAAAAATTAAATTGTTCGAGCGTTTATTCGTATTTTAAATTAATTGTATTCTTCGATATTTCGCTACCCTTTGGGTACCATCGTCAGGAAGATAAACACAATTATTAATTAGAAACGAAAACCCAAAGGGTAGCGAAATTTCGAAGAATAAAATTAATTAAAACTACGGCCAAACGCTTGAACAATTTAATATTTGAATACATATCTATCAATTTTAAAAAAAAATTTCGTTGTTTGGATTTTATCAAAAAAAAACCCCCTGTGTACAAGAACATATGAGTTACATAAGTAAAGGGTGTCTCAGTAAGAATGCACTTTTTCATTTGAAAATAAAAACACGTATTTTTGAGATAGTTGTGATTTTTTATTGGATTGTAAAGAAGATATGTTCCGATTAAGTATGGAATAATACAAGGTGGCGCAAAAGTAAACTTCCGATGTTTTTTGGCTGTAATTTAAAAAAAAAATGAAAAACTTTGATTCTTCTTGTGGATTATTTTTATTTGGTCTTTTGATTTTTTTTACATCAAGTCGAGAATATGATGTCATGTAAATGGCCGCCGCCACAGTTGATTGTCATTTGAGCCCTTTTTATGGCATTTTTCATCACTTTGGCCAAAACTTCCGGCGATAGGTCCTCACCTTCTTGACGGATATTGTCTTTAAGAGCTGCAAGAGTCTGAGGCTTGTTGACATAAACCCGCCCCACGAAAAGAAGTCTGGAGCGGTCAAATCAGGCGATCTTGCTGGCCAGTGCAAATCGCCAAAACGGGAGATTAGGACGGGAGAGTAGGCGCCCGGGAAATGCATCCTTCAGCATATCGGTTGTGGCACGTGCAGTGTGTGCCGTTGCACCGTCCTGTTGGAACCACATGTTTTCAAATCCCAATTCATCAAGTTGCAGCAAAAAGAACTCGTTGATCATTGCTCTGTAGCGTGGCACGTCGTCTGGTCGATGTCGACGGCGCTTCCATGACATCCTCGGCTACAGCAGCAATATTCTCTGCAGAACGGCTACTCCGGGGTCTGCCACGCCTGGCAGCATCTCGTGTTGTGCCAGTCTCTTCGAGGCGAGCGGCTAAACGTCGCAGTGTTTCACCAGTAGGCGTTGGACAACCAGGAAATCTGCGACGAAATTCACGTTGTGCCAAAGTCACCGACCGATTATTGGTCAAATAAATAGTCAGCAATATTCCGCGTTCTGGAGCAGTGTAGCGTAACATTGTTTATTAACGTGTATTTCGCATGTGTTTACTACACAAATGTCAAAACAGAACTGACATTAGGGGCCAATCGCAAAATTTATAGCATTTTCTGATAGGAGGATTACTTTTGCGCCACCTTGTATATCCGTCAAATGACCACCATGGCTCTGATGACAGGTCATCATTACTCATTTCATGAAATTTTTCGTGACTTTTTCACAGAGATGTGGCTGTGTCTCACCGATGACGCGTTGGATCTCGGATTTGAGTTCAGGAATTGTTTCTGGTTTATTCGCATAACCCGGAGATTTCACAAAACCCCAAAGACAGAAATCGCAAGGCGTTAAATCGCATGATCTTGGTGGCCATCAGAATTTCCTGAGATAATTTGTTATGGAAATCGTTGCTGCAATAAATCGATTGTTTCATGCGCGGTATTGCAGGTGGCGCCGTGTTGCTGAAACCACATATCGTACAGATCCATGCCGTCCAGTTGAGGCCACAATAACTCCGCTATCATGTTCCATTCAGATGGAAATTGCGGTTCATCGGAGAAGATGAGTTTTTTTTTTTAAATTGCTCCTTGCTGCTTTGAAATTCATTTTGCTTCATTTCCCATTGAACGCATTGCCGGCGCTTTCCATGGTCTGCTGGTTTGAGCTCCTGAGTAAGCTTAATTTTGTACGCATGAAGGTGGATGTCTTTTGTCAAACTTCGCTGCGTAGTGCTTCGTGAAATTTGAAGTTGTTGAGAATGATGCCGAATTGTTATTTTCGTGCTTTCGGCTACACTCGTTTACAGTAGCAATGTTTTCGAGAGACCGACTGGTACATTGACGCACAGAAGTTTTACTGTCCATAACCGACCCAGTTTCTTAAAATCTTTTGACCACTCTTCGAATGGTTGGCAGATTAGGTGAACTTTCTCGACTGAAAATTATTCGAGCGATCTCAGCATAACTTTCCTAATTTTTGTAATAAGTTTATGCCATTTCATCATGGAAAAATATACAAGCCAACAACGAGTCGAAATTATTAAAATTTACTACCGAAATTTGGAGTCAGTGGCCTCAACTTTAAGAGCTCTACGTCCAATTTATGGTCGTCATAATCGTCCTACCAGATCAACAATTGAGCGTCTAGTGGGAAAATTTGAATCCACAGGCACAGTACAAAATGTTCCCGTGCCAGTGAGACAAAGAAGTGCCCGTAGTGTCGAGAATATTGCTGCCAAATGTGTGTCTCACACGTCGTTCTCAAGCGTTGAGCATCTCTGTGACGTCGTTGTGGCGAATTTTGCGAAAAGATCTTGGCCTACATCCTTACAAGATCAAATTGACGCTAGAACTGAAGCCGCTTGACCACCATAAGCGTCGTATGTTCGTGAATTGGGCTGAGCAACAACTTGAAAATGATTCGGATTTTCATCGGAAAATCATCTTCAGCGATGAGGCTCATTTCTGGCTGAATGGCTTCGTCAATAAGCAAAATATGCGTTATTGGTCAGACAGCAATCCACACGTAATCCATGAGCCTTCATTGCATCCCGAAAAAATTACGGTTTGGTGCAGTTTATGGGCCGGCGGCGTCATTGGGCCGTACTTCTTCCGTGATGATCAAGACCGGCACATTACTCTGAATGCGAATCGCTACCGTTCAATGATAACCGAATATTTTTGGCCCCAATTGGATATGTTGGACTTGGAGGGCATGTGGTTCCAACAGGACGGCGCCACAAGCCACACAGCGAATGCCACAATCAATTTATTGGAAACCAAGTTTGGTGAACGTGTTATCTTACGAAATGGGCCAGTCGATTGGGCGCCTCGGTCGTGCGATTTGACGCCGTTAGATTATTTCCTGTGGGGCTACGTCAAGTCTATGGTCTATGCCAACAACTTGATGAACTTCGTACGAATATCGAATGTGAAATTTCAGCAGTATCGGCCGATTTATGCTTGAAAATCGTCGAAAATTGGGTTCAGCGTCTGGACTTCTGCAAGCGTGCAGAAGTTCCACACATAATAGCATCGAAAGTACTTTCACAGGAATACAGAATTTCATTGGTATCTAAAACCGGTTTTGTTTTATTTAAAAACACTTTTGTAGCGCTCTTATTGAAAAACCCTTTACATACATATCTATGTATGTATGTACATACATTAGGGTGGGTAAAAAAAAAATTGCTGCTGTCACCACCTAAAAATGAAGATCAGAGTGTTTAATGACTATTTGCAAAATATTGCGATTCTGGGTTCAGCAAATTGTGAGCGATTTTGCTTTAAAAACACCTCTAATTATCAGGTTTTTTTGGTGTAACTTTTAAGATGTTGCAGATATTTGGAAAATTTATTATGGATACGTAGACCTTTAGGAGTTCTTGCATTGCACATATTGTTTTTATTTGTATTTTTGAAGTTGATTGAGTTGTAGGAGTGTAAATGCCGTTTTTTAGTGGATTTTCGTGGAGTCCTAAGAAAAAATCAAAATAACTCCGCCATTTTTACTTGTATATTAACATTGAAGATGTCATTGAGAAGGTTAAAAACTCAGCTTCGTAGCCCGGTATGATTCTTTGGAACATAACGTTAAATTCTCTGAACTTCATTTTTAGGTGGTGACAGCAGCAATTTTTTATTTACCCACCCTAACATACATACATACATATGTATGTATGTACATTCATTCAGGTCACAATTATACATTGAAACTAAATATCACTTCCGGTCGAATTACGTCCCATAACCGCTTGTAGTTGTGTTGTTGGTATTGTTGTTAACGCATTTGTTCGAATAACAGCTCATTATGTTCGTAACTAACTACCACACAACAAACAAGAAATGTTTAAGTTTGACAATTACAACAAATTAAAATGAATTAAGAAACTTACAAAATTCTACAAATGTCCCAAGCTGAGTAATAATGGAATGAATGCAAAAGTAACAAACAACAACAGCAACAATTACAACTTTCAGTTGCAGTGTGAGTGCGACTGTGTGTGAGTTTTTGACTATGTTATTGTTTAATAAAAGCTAACTGTGATAAAGGAGAAAACAAAACAAAACAAAACAGTATATAACAACAACAACTATTTGTTGTTTGGTGAAAACAAATAAGAATGGTTGTAAATGTGCGACCACACTTACGCACACAATCACAACACCCCCTTCCCCCACTAGTAAACACACAGAACAAAGCGAAAATCAAATACAATTCAGCGGTGTAATACGAACAAAAGACTGAGCTTCGTGAACAATAACAACAATGCGTTTGTATGGCAGGGAAACCCCAACAAACAACATTCGTTCGTTCGTTACTTTGCATAAAATGCTCAGCTAAGAACCACTCAAACTAATACGCGCACACACCCACCGACGAACACAATAGAAATATCGTTGTTGTCGTCGTTACCATCCTCATCATCATCGTGCAAATGCACACGAAAGAGCATTTGTTTAAGTCGTATACAAAAGGCGCAATAGCGCTGCAACAAGCAACACCAACATCGTGGCCATTGTGCATTCACATTTACGTACAATACACAAACACACATACAATGAAAGGCATATTGTGATAAAGCAATAGCAAAACAATTTTTAAAAGTAACCAGTGTTTCCAAGGCAGGTACCCGCTAGTTCGGGTAAGTACGACAGCGGTCCCAAAACTAGTCGACCTGTCGTATAGACGGTGCCAGTAGTTTAAAAAAAAATACTCTGGTGAAAAGTGGCAACCTTATAAAACATACGATTTAAGTTTCAAAGCTCCACGTTGTTTAGTATTTTTATTTGATCCATCAAAAGTAAACGATCTCAGTGAATTTGTAAACATCGAAAAAATTGGTCACCGGTATGTAATTCAATACACATTTCCATTTGAAAGGTCTCAGTCCAAGCAATATTAAAGCCGAGCTAGATTCTACTCTGGAGGAGTCTGCTCCTTCGTTTACGACTGTAAAATATTGGGTAGCAGAGCTTTACAGAGGCCATACGAGCTGCCAAGACGAACACTGTAGTGGTCGTCCAATTGAGGTGGTCACGCCAGACACGGTTAAGAAAATCTACAAAATGGTATTGGATGATCGTCGGCTGAAGGTGCCTGAGACAGCTGAAATGATAGGTATTTCAAAAAGTGCCACACATCGTATATTGGCAGAAAATTTGAAGATGGGTGCCGCGCTTACGCTTACGCCACGGTGTTGATACTCATAACGTCCAATGTTAGTAGTATTTTGTCAATCACGAGTAACAACAGTAGGGGAGAGATGACTCTACCCTGAGGAGTTCCGTTATTCACTCGCTTTGATGAATCGCTGTTGCCCATAGAGGCCTTGACAATTCTGCTCTGTAGCATTGTCACTATCCTACTCTTGAGGAATGTTTCCACGAGTAACCACAGTAGGAGAGAGATGACTCCACCCTGCTCTGTAGCATTGTCACTATCCAACTCTTGAGGAATGTTTCCACGCCTAGATCTTCCAAGTGATTCTTCTATAGCCGCTGAGCTCACATTTTTGAATGCAACCTCTATATCCAAGAAGGCCGCGAGGGTATATTGTTTGTGTTCTAAGGACCTCTCAATAAATCTGACGATTTCGTATAGGGCTGTATGGGTTGAGCGGCCTTTTGGATATGCATGTTGGCTGCATGATATTTTGGGCGATCCGTGGGCGATTTTCGTGCGAATGTATGCGTCAATTAGCCTTTCTAGGATTATTCAGAAGAAACGGTAAGAGGCTGATCGGTCTGAAATCCTTGCGCTCTCATGGCTCCGTTACCCACCCCCCCCCCCCCCCCCCACCACCTTGGGAATGAAAACCACTCTTACCTGGCTCCAATTCTTTGGTAAATAGTTAAGAGTCAGGCAACATCGGAATATGATATCTAAGTAGAGCCACGGCTTAAATATGACCTCTGCGCTTTACAGCATTTTTGGTATAATACCATCTGGGCCTGGAGATTTATATGGTTTATATTGATAGCCCAGGATATACTGTCTGGGCTGATTATATCCACTATACCGTTAGTATCTGAGTATTCGTTCCTCCCAAACGAAATCTCAGATAACTGACGTTCGTTTGGAGACTGTAGTTGGGACAAACGAACTTCTGTTAAGCCATACATATCATTTCGTTTGGGAGAACCGAAAAATGTTTGCAGCAAACGAGTTATGAAAAACATAAGCTGAAAAAAACGTTTGCGAGAAACGAAAAACGGTTCCGCCAACTGTTCCCTCGGTTACAGCAACCGAGTTGTAGGTGATCCTAACGAAAAAACGTTTGCGAGAACTGAAAAACGTTTGCAGTAAACGAGTTATGAAAAATTAAAGCTGAAAAAACGGTTGTGATAAACGAAAAACGGTTCCACCAACTGTTCTTTCGTTTACAGCTACCGAGTTGTAGTTACAGCAACCGAGTTGTAGTTGTAGTTACTCTATTCAGTACATTACTTACAAATTAAATTTTATATTTATGGTTTCCATAAGCTCTTTTTTGTGTAAATTTCAACTTTTATGATTTTGGTTTCACCCATAAAGTTTGTTTTAAAAAAAGTTGGAATTTTTTTCTATTTTTTCAGTGTTTACGAACACGTCCGTCTCGACTTGCATTCAAATAACAACTAAAAGCGCAGCAAACTACAACGCGCCAGTTGTCCATCCAAGATATATTGACAAGGCAAAAGCCTTTTATGTGAATGCGTGAGTGTGTATGTCAAACGAGTGGACTGTGTATACAGTCGACAGAAAGAGGGAGTGAGAGAAATTTACGTTCTTCGTACTTATTAGAAAAATGGCTAATTTCAGTTATCGCAAACGGTTTTTAACTTGCGACAAATGTAATTTTGTACGCGTTTAATGCAAACGAAATCTCGTTTGCAACAACATGATACACATTTGCGATATATGAGTTTGTTTGAGAGAACTAAATGAACGGTTGCGATTAATAAATTAATACAAATCAATCAAAGTATTGTTGTGGCAACCGAGCAATAAACGTTTTTTTTCTTTGCGTGTACGGTCAGTAGTTATAGAAAAAAATTTAATTTGGAAAATTCGAATTTGGGCCGTTTAAATTAAAATAAATACCCCTCTATACGACGGCCACACAAAGTTAAGCTTACGTTTATATTTATGAAACCAATTTTTGCTAACTACAATCTCATTTGCGACGACGTGGGATGTAGACTCGCCGAACAACTCGTCGTTGACCATATTGGCGGTATTATACAATTAAAGATCATCTAAGGTTTAAATAAAAGGATTTTAAGGTTTGAAAAAAAAGTACACACGAATCAACTTTATCCACCCTAGTGCATGTCCATTGTTGCATGCACGAAATACAACATATGCACTTAAGTTCCTATTCACACATACACATTCGCATGTGTTTTATTTTAAAACAAACCTATTGTGTGCGTGTGTTTTGCCTTGCATCTGAGTGTTTGTGTTTCAGATGGCGTGTATGTGTGGGTGCGTGTTAAATATCAATGAGTGTATGCACACATATGTTTGTATGTATTGGTGGCAGGATATGTCACTGGGGAAATTTATAGCCAGCGGTTTTACTATTTCATAGAATACGAGTTTAACAACACCATTTACCTGCAACACAATCCAAAATCTGACGAGTTATGTCTATTTTAAAGCTTGAGATCACAAAAGCAACAAAATGGATACAAATGCATACATATATGTCTATCGTCCTAGTTTTTCTAGTGTAAACTTGATTTTTGCAACAGATTTATAGACATCAGTTTTTCAGTACAAACGTTATAACTAATCAAAGAGGATAAAGCAAACAGATTTACAAAACAAAAAAAAAAATAATAAAAAATTGATGCAAGAAATTTAGGGCAATTATTTGAAATTGACATTAATGGAAGGACATATTGCAAAAAATATGCATTTGGGCGATTCTCCGGAACTTTTAACCTGCTTGTCGCTTCGAAATTTTTATGAATTACAATTTTTATAGGAAGATTAAAAATAAAAGAAGCTATCAGTAATGTTAATAAATTGTTAATGAACAATGAGATATAAGTACAAAGTCATTTAAAACGATATTTTGCAATGAAATTTGAAAAAATGTTCGGTTACCTGTCACTTTTCGGCCTGGCTTTAGCGCTAACCTGAATGAAAAGCTATTGATATTTGTGACAGGAAACGTTGAAACAAATAGTGAAAAGTGAAAAGTCGTAGTTTAACTCTTATGGCCAGTTTTTAAGTGGGTAGTTAACTATCGGATTACTTAATCTTAATTCTAAGTTAATTAGAGGTTAACTTTGCATTTTGTTTTTCAGTGGTGAGTTAATGTAAGTCGCCATATTGTCAACTAATATGGCAACCCTTGTATTCTTATTGGAAAAAACGTGTGTTTTGGGATAAATACCAAAACAACAAAGCTGAACAAACAAAATGGAATTATGTAAAATAAGAAATAGATGCATAAAATCGAGGTTATTTTAACAAAAATGTGTAAAAAACTATATAGGCGCAACAATTTAACGATCTAGACTCAACGTATGTGTACAAATGCGCACATCTGAAACATGTATTTTGTACAATTTTCATTTCTCACTTTGACACTCAGTAATTTGATTGTCAAAATAATATGGTTCTGACTATAAGTTAACCAACCAACATTGGGTGGTTAAATTATAGTTAAACGATGACCAAAAAACACAATTCGATGTTTAACCACAATTTAACTAAGAAACGAAGATCACCACTGACTGAAAAACTGGCCATTAAGGAATAAAGCAGTTTTGTTCGCTGCAGTGTCAAATCGCTATATTTACTAAAACAACAACTTTGAATTTTGTCCCTCGGTTTTGACGTCAAAATTGTAACCCACATGGTAAGTCTAATTACTCCGAATCGTCTCATTTTATCATAATATGTTCTAAACGCACTTCTTGTTCACACACTAACGAACATGTGCATACATGTGAAAACTGGCTGACGTGAACGCAGGCTACATTTAAATGTCAAAATTGTAACTGCAATTAATTTCCTCATATTACATTAAATTCATTTCCGTAAAATTTCTTAAAACCAATTGTAACGAGTTAAATCATATGTAAAGTTTACTTCGCTTGAATTCTTTCATAAATCGTAAAATAAATAATTTAAGCGAATGTCAAAATTGTAACCATGTCAAACTTGAAACCGAATTTGAAAAATGTTTAATTTATTATACAGTACTTTAGAAGCACATTCGCTGTCTCTCTTTAGCATACTCGTATAGCTTAACTTCCACGTACTGGGAGTTGGGATAAAGTGATAATAGTTCTAAGAAATCTTTATCAACGAAAGGTTGGACGACAATGAAGTTGAAACGAATGAAAAGAGAAATGCGTGAAAAACGTCAAGTTGAAATTGCAAAAAAGGAAAAACGTAATCAACAAAGGCGGGACAAAAGGTTTACGATGTAAACTTAACAAATATTAACCGCAAATTACACATTAGTTGAAATTTATTAATTTTTCTTTAAAAAATTTATTAGAAAATCCCCCGAAGTTTTCCTTCATCTGAACGTTGATGAGCGTAATGCACTTTCTAGTTCGTCTGATCACAATCCACGAGTTGTAGAAGTCACAGAAATTCAGACGAAGACTGTCCTTGAAAGACAGCGCAATCTAGAAAAGGTCAGACGTTTAAGAGCAAAACTGAAGGCAGATCCCGAACTACTGGAACTACAAAAGAAAAAAGAAAAACTCTACAGAGAGAAACAAAAGGCCGAAGGCAAATTGAAGAGTATAAAAGATTTGCCTTATAACCAGAGAGAAAAAATTCGACAGTACAATCGTGAAAAGAAGCGCGAGGAGCGGATGAAGAAAAGCCTTCAAAATATTCAAGAAGACCAAAGCAGTCAAGCACTTCCGAAAAAGTCCCCTCATGCGTTTGATACAAACCACCAGTACCAGAAGTTGGACGAAATCAGGAAAACTTTAAGTTTCAATGAAGTCCCAATCATCATCGATTTCTCTGAAAATTATTACTGCAAGTACGCTACCGAGATTCAAAGCATCTCTATACTCTGGCGTATTTTTCTACGGTTCCAGAAAATCTTAGACACGACGCATTTGCAATTTGGGCTCACTTGGATCCAATCTTCAACCTCGTGTTCAGTGTGGTTCCTGGTATGCACACGATCCACTTTCAGAGTGATGACCCTAGCACTCAGTACAAAAATAGGAACAACTTATATTTGTTTTGGAGCAAATGTAAGAGTCAGAGCTGCTTCCTGGAACTTCACTACTCGTGGGCATGGAAAAAGCTTTGCTGACGGCACAGGAGGTTCCATCAAAGCGATGTGTGATCGAGCAGTTTGTCATGGAAAAGATATAACATCTGCCTGAGACATTGCCGACCTTGTTTCAAGTCAAGAAGACCGACCCAAAAATAAGGATTTTCGAAGTCCATGGAGCTAAAATTATGGATGTATGGCAGTCCTGGAAGATATCCAACCTATTCCAAAAATCAAGTCTTTATTTCAGCTCGTTTGGAATGACACTGAACCCGAGTCATTGTACAAGGTGGCGCAACAGTAACCTTCCGATGTTTTTCGGCTGTAATTGAAAAAAAAAATGAAAAACTTTGATTCTTCTTGTGGATTATTTTTATTTGGTTTTTTAATTTTTTTTACATCAAGTCGAGAATATGATGTCATGTAAATGGCCGCCGCAGTTGATTGTCATTTGAGCCCTTTTTATGGCATTTTCCATCACTTTGGCCAAAACTGCCGGCGATACGTCCTCACATTCTTGACGGATATTGTCTTTAAGAGCTGCAAGAGTCTGAGGCTTGTTGACATAAACCCGCGACTTCAAAAAGCCCCACAAAAAGAAGTCTGGAGCGGTCAAATCAGACGATCTTGCTGGCCAGTGCAAATCGCCGAAACGGGAGATTAGGCGCCCGGGAAATGCATCCTTCAGCATATCGGTTGTGGCACGTGCAGTGTTTGCCGTTGCACCGTCCTGTTGGAACCACATGTTTTCCAATCCCAATTCATCAAGTTGCGGCAAAAAGAACTCGTTGATCATTGCTCTGTAGCGTGGCACGTCGTCTGGTCGATGTCGACGGCGCTTCCATGACATCCTCGGCTACAGCAGCAATATTCTCTGCAGAACGGCTACTCCGGGGTCTGCCACGCCTGGCAGCATCTCGTGTTGTGCCAGTCTCTTCGAGGCGAGCGGCTAAACGTCGCAGTGTTTCACCAGTAGGCGTTGGACGGCCAGGAAATCTGCGACGAAATTCACGTTGTGCCAAAGTCACCGACCGATTATTGGTCAAATAAATAGTCAGCAATATTCCGCGTTCTGGAGCAGTGTAGCGTAACATTGTTTATTAACGTGTATTTCGCATGTGTTTACTACACAAATGTCAAAACAGAACTGACATTAGGGGCCAATCGCAAAATTTATAGCATTTTCTGATAGGAGGATTACTTTTGCGCCACCTTGTATTTAAATAAGTTGAGTTGCACCGAGTGCGTTTTGAGAACATCCTGCACTCATTTTGCGTGCACTCCGAAATTTCATTTTTTCCCAATTAGCTCAAGTTAAAGGTTCTGGAGAATCACCCATATGTTATATAAAGGGTGGGCCATATAAAATTTAGAATTTAATTTTTCTTTATTTGTAAGGCCCATCACTGACATTTATGAATGAAACACAAAACATCGATCAAATAGTTTCCACGACCAGCTTTACAGAACCTTATGTTATCTGCCCAATGACGTGAACGACAGCGTCGAATTCGTGTTTTAAGGCCTCAATGAACTCGGGATTGTTCGCGTACCACTTATATTTCACGGCGCCATAGAGATAATAGTCCAACGGGTTCAAAACGCAACTGCGAGGCGGTCAATGGACGTCACAGTTTCGTTTTGTTATGAGGTTTTCGAACACAGTGCGCAAAAGATGGATTGTAACGTTGGCTGTGTGACACGCAGTGCCATCCTCCTAAAATCATACGGCGTCCATGTCATCTTCTTCAACTTTTTGGTATATAAAATCTCCGACAACGCTCGTCATTGACGGTTACGGTGGCTACTTGTTCATTTTCGAAGAAAAATTGGCCTATGATGCTGCCATCCCAAAAACCCCATCAAACAGTTCTTGGTTGTAGATGCATCGGCTTCTCCTTGACAACGTGTCGATTTTCCGAGCCCCAAATGCGATAATTTTGTTTGTTAACGTAGCCCCCGAGGGAAAAATGAGTTTCATCGGCAAATATGGGTCTTCGGTAAAAAAAAAAAACGCTCATCTTCAGCCCATTCAGTGAAGCGAAATCGCATCGGATGGTCCCGAGGCTTCAGTTCTTGGGCTATTTGAACTTTATAAGCCTCATACCGAGGTTTTTATTCAAAATGCTGCGCAAAGAAGTGCGAGAAATGTTCAATTGCTGCGAACGATGGCGATGGTTGATGGTTGTTCAAGCACATTTCCGATATAGGGGAAATATTTTCAATTGAACGCACTTGACGAGCACTAGTTCTTTTGTCCAATAAGGACCCGGAATAATGAGGTTGCTTCACAATTCGCTGAGCTGAAGACTCCGAAATTTGGAAGAAAGTTTTTAATATTTCCCAATTTTCGTCAAGCGTAACGCGACCCCTGACAATGCTACAGTGCAGAATTATCAACACCTCTATGGGCAACAGCGAGTACATAGGGGAACTCCTCACGGTGGAGTCATCTCTCCCATACTTTGGTTACTCGTGATCAACAAAATACTACTATAATATGAGGATCCAAACCGTGGCCTATGCGGATGACCTGGTAATAATGGTGTCTGGTTTGTTCCCATTCGTGTTGAGCGAAATCATGAATGGGGACTTGCAATCTAGTGATGTGCGGTTCCGCGAACTTGCAGAACCGTTTCTGTCGAGTCAGGTTCCAAGAAGAACCGGGTATTTGGACCGGATCCGGTTCTCAGCAAATTGCTGTCGGCATAAGTGCAATATTTTGTTAAACTATAAAAATATATAAAATTTTATAAAAATACACATGTTCATACACTCAAAGGTAAACACTTTTGGTTCCTTTGGAACCGAGCCTTGTTATTCTGGAACCGTTTTACAGTTCTTTTGAACCCGTTTTCGTTCCTTTAAGAACCGTTTTGTGTTCATTTCGACCCGTATTTCCGTTCATTTGAAACCGTTTTCGGTTCTTGTGGAACCGTGGTTCGGTTCCCGTAAGAACCGGTCCGGTCGGGTCTTGTAAAGAACCGGTTCCTCGATTCAGTGCATCACTATTGCAAGCACTTAACGACTGGGCCACTGGAAGTGGTCTTGGGAGTGAATCCAGGGAAAACTGAGGTTATGCTTTTTACCACGAAGACTAAGATACCAAAGTTTAACCCTACTCGGCTAAGTGGAATAGAGATTCCACTATCAACTCACGCCAAGTACTTGGGCGTGATTCTAGACCCTAAAACTATCCTGGAAGCGTAACATAGAGCACCGCGCACAGTAAGCAACCGTTGCTTACTATGCTTGTCGGATAATGCTCGTAAGCTCGGAGACCGCACGAACGAAAATGGTGCTATGGATGTATACTAGTATAACCAGACCTATACTCTCCTACGGAGCAATGGTATGGTGGCCTGTAGCGGTGAAGACGTGTATAGAGTACAAAGATCAGCTTCCATCGGCATAACAGGGGCACTGAGGACGTCTACAGCTGAAGCCCTTAATGCAATGCTTCATATTATACCAATTGACCTTCACATAACAGCTAGTGCGGCCTGGAGCGCCACCCGACTAAATGCTCTTGGAATCTGGAAGAGCAACGCATATGGACATGCGAGAATACTACAGCCAATTCCTAGAGAACTCAATATCACCACCGATTACTGCACCCCCTCCTTGGCGTTCGATAACCTAATCAATACCAGGTTTCCCAGGAGAATAGAATGGGATAAGTAATTTGGCGTCAATACCTGTCAGTGGTTGCGACCAAAGTATTTCCGAACGGATCCAAAATGGAATGTGGAACCGGCTGGGGTTTCTACTCCGAAGAGACAAGTCTCAATTTATCATTCAAACTCCCAGAAAATTGCAGCGTTTTCCAAGTGGAGGTACTGGCAATCAAAGAAACCTGCACCGAACTTATACTACAACGGAGAACATAGCGCATTGGAATATTTGTTGATAGCCAGTCGGCTCTCCTATCACTTAAATCTAACATTACTGCATCTAAACTCGTTAGTGAATGTAGGGAAAAACTTGTCGAGCTAGGTCGACTGGCCAATGTGGTGCTAAATAGTATATTTAGCAACCACATGAACCAACCAACCAACGCGACCAATTTTGTAAATTTCTAACCTTTAACTACTAATCTGTCGCCTCATAAACGTCAAATTAACCATCTGCTTCGAAATCACGGTGCGGTGGGGTTAAAATTCCAAATTTGAGATGGCCGTCCGGTTCTAGTAAACAATTTCAAGGATATTGATTGCAGGCCCATTTCAAAAGGTTGTTTCAGGGAATATCCTTCCTTAAATGGTTGACAACGTTTATTTGTTGATGGCTAATGTTTGGCTTTATATTAAAACATTTAATCTTCAAGGATGTGCCAAGCACTGCCCCAACTTCATACATATTTGGTTCCCGGTTCCTGGAAAATTCTTCGTGTGAACATAGTAGGCCCAAATCTTGCACAGGGATCTCACACAGAAAATTTCAAATTCTGAATATTTGAAGGTCAATGGGAAATTCTAGATTTTATATTTCGAAGACACTCCTTAAGGACTATCGACTGGTTTGGTTCGTGGATAAGTCTTCATATGACCATAGTCCCACCATATGTGACATATTTAAATACCAATATTAAGGATTTGGTTACGTATATACACTCCGGTTCACATATTTAAAGGCACTAACAATTCCATGTTCAGCAGCCTGTATCTTTTGCAATTTGTAATCGATTGGAGAATTTTAAAATGGAAATGGAAGCTAGACATCTTGAAATATAAAAACATCATGACAATAATGGTTATTTTTTTGGTTCACTTGACTAATTTTAATGAAAAATCTCCGTACTAAAATCTTAAAAATTCTGTTTATTTTTTTGGATAATATCCATGAAAAAAGGATGTGTCAGGACATTCTTTGGTATGTTTTATATACCATTGGACTCGCTTTAAAGAAGTCTTTCATATGATACCAATATTGAATATATTGTCCATAGTTAAAGTAAAAAATTCTTTGAAAAACTAAAAAATAAGATCAGCTCAATTGATCTTAATGCTAGACACGAAATATTTTGGGAATCATCATAAAACAAACCAAGGTACACTTTAAGGGGTGGACAAAAGGAACTTTTTTTCGTGAGTCGGTTTAATGTATGTATATGGTTCCTCCAATATGTTGCTGGGGCAAAATTTTTTGTTTTTTCATACATTCAATACATACATACATGGTTTCCCATTACATCCCATGAAGGGACCGGGGAGAACTTCTCACAATCACTGCGCTGTGCGCTTTTCAGTTTTCACTCACTGATTTGGGCATACATTTTTTTCTCCGATTCCGAACGGTATTTTTAGAAGCTGTTTCATGGCTATATACTCGATAGTGTCGCCGTCACTATGCGAGGTGACCGCCGCCGAAAGAAAAAATTTTTTGGGTTCGAACCCAGGATCTCATGTACAAGAGCCGCGCACACTAACCATTGCACCACCGACGGCCACTTAATAAACTTAATAAATTCAATAGCGCATTATAATGAAGACTGACAAGGATTAGATATGAAAAGACCTTTGAGTCGTGTATGGTACAAGTAAAAAGTTTTTAATTACCGAGCGACAATCGTTTCGTTGTCTGTCTGAAAAATATCAAGAGTTCTTTGCTGTAATGAAGATTAAGAATAAAACGAGATAATGGGTGCTAGTTAAACTTTGTCAGGCGACAGATGGTATACAGTAGTTACTGTCAATGAGTACTCCACACGAATGTATAGGAGTAACTTATAAACTTGTTTTCCTATTATCGTACATTCCATGGAGACCAGGAGGCGCTTTAATGCGTGAAAGTTTTTGCTAATCAAGGTTACTGGTACAGAAAAAAGATGGTCAATGCGGGGATAAAACGCCCCATTTTATGAAGAATATTGCACGCTTACCAGTCAACCACCGGTGGTTACTATGGGTAAATTAGGTACAATAGTTCCCATTATATCCCATGAACGGACAGGGTAAATTTCCTACAATCAATGAGCTGTGCACTTTATATTTTTAAAGTCACTGATTGGGATGTGCAGTTTTACGCAGGTTCCAAAGAGTTTTTGAAAAGCCTTTCCATGGCAAATTTCTCAATACCTAAGCGCTACCTAAGCGGAGTTAAATATCACTCCTAGGAAGTTCTAGAAAGTTGTTTATTGAGATCTTGGGTACATTTTTGTAGTTAATTGTTTCTTTGAATTTTGAACGGTTTGCTACCTATGGACCTAACCAGGGGAAAAAAGGTTAAAAAAATCGAATTTTTTAAAGTTTTTTTTTGCGATTTTGACCTTGGAGATGAAGTTTACTATGTTCACAATTTTTGTTCTTTATGACAAGAGCTACAACTTTTCCTCAGAGAGTAACTCAAAATTCCGAACGGTTTGCAAGATATGAGCTTGACAAAATGATCACTTTTTTGCAAAAATTACACAGAGGCCCCAAAGTCTTTAAGGGCCCATAAAAAAAAGTGCATGACTTTGGGCAAAACTGGGAGACACGGTTTTTTTTTTTGGCTTTTTATCACGTAGTGTTGTCCCTATATGGTTATATTTTTTCGTGTTGCACTGTGCATCTCAATGTTGAAGTAAAGAAAAATCAAATGAAATTAAAAAATTTTCGGGAAATTTTTCACTTTTGCGGCTACCTAAACGGTGTTAAGTATTATTCCTAGGAAGTTCATATGTTCTAGAAAGTTGTTTATTGAGATCTTAGGTACATTTTTGTAGTTGATTGTTTCCTAGAGTTTTGAACGGTTTGCTACCTATGGACGTAAACAGGAGGAAAAAAGGTAAAAAATAATTAAATTTTTTTTAAGTTTTTTTTTGCGATTTTGACCTTTAAGATTAAGTTTGTTTTGATTTTATATGTTCACAATTTTTGTTCGTTATAAAAAATGCAAAAATGACACCGAGGCCCCAAATCTTTGAGGGCCCATAAAAAAAGTGCATGACTTTGGGCAAAACTTTTGTCGCGTCGTGGTTATATTTTTTCGTGTTGCACTGTGTCAATGCTGCGTATTGAAAAGTAGATTGCGGGAACGTCTAACGTTTTCTTTTGCGACGGTACTTTTGACCACCTGCCGGAGGTTGATGTTTCCATTTATAGAGCTTTTTTTAGCAAACAAGTAATAGCTTTTTTTAGCAAACAAGTAATAGCTTTTTTTCGACACTATGGGGACCAAAGGACGCCATATCAATGAAAAATATTTATGAAATTTTGACATTGAAATTGGGTATAAAAGAGAACAAGTAAATCAACTATGATTTTTCTTTCAAGTAAAAAGAAGGTGCTTAAAATATTTCATATCAAGACAAACTCCTCTAAATCACAGCGGGAGGGGGACCTTGTAAATAAACAAAGGAAATCAAATTTAAATTCTAAACCAATACGGGGTATTTGTTCATCCCCGCATTTCATGGAAAATGTTGTTGAAGTCATATATTAACGCACTCCATATAACAACCAGCCAGCCCATTGTTTTATGTGTGTGTTGGCAATAATGGAACACTTGACAATTCGTTTGTGAACATAAATTATTATTGTGGCACAATTTTGCCACCAAACGCAATGACAATAGAAATTAAAAATAACAACAAAAACTCTTTACTGTAAAGTACAATAAACAACAATACGTCATTTGTATAGAACCAGTAATGTTGAAAAAGTTACTCGAAAACATTAAAATCATCCCGAAATGTGATGAAAGTACTTTTGAAGTACTTTTTTTCTTTGCACAGTTCTAAAACACTATACATTCGCAATCATAAACACACCCATAGAATTTTGCACACATACAATGGCATAAACCCACACACCCTAACCTTTTACAATATCCATCACACACTCTAATAGCAAAAACAGTTGGAGGTGAATAATTCTTGTCAGTTTCTAAATAAAAAGTATTCGTTAGGAATGTTCCGTAGGAATAATACGGATATATTATCGGTTCTTTATCTTTACAATAATGTTTCCCAAACAATTTGCACTCCCTTAGGCTTTAGACTTAGTCCTTTAGGCGAATTAAAGAAACCTTTCCAAAATCACTTAAATCATGTCTTGTCTTTGATGTTCGTCAAGACAATTCCCAAACTCCTTACTGCCAGTACTACTTTGTCAGTGTGGTGAACTTGAAGTGAGTCTTAGGCAGTTCTAACTTATAAAGTAACTTTATGGGAGTTGGTAAAACTTTGCGGTAGACGAAAGTACAGAAAGTGTACACAAAAGTATAAAATATATACATAAGGTGTAAAACGTGTACACAAAGGTACAGTAAGCGTACACAAAAGTACATAAACGATACACAAAAGTGCATAAAATATTCACAAAAGTACATAAAGTATACACAAAAGTACAAAATGTATACCAAAAATCCAAAAAAAAATTTACACAAAAGTATAAAAAGTGTACACAAAAGTACAAAAAGTATATAGAAAAGTACACAACTGTACGCAAAAGTTTAAAGGTGTATACACAAGTACAATAAATGTACACAAACGTACAAAAATGTACACACACGTACAAAATTGTACACACAAGTACGAAAAGTCTACACAAAAGTACGAAAAGTGTACAAAAAAATAAAAGTGCACAGTAAAGTCACAAAATGTATACCAACAATACAAAAAAATTTACACAAAAATATAAAAAGTGTACACAAAAGTATACAGAAAAGTACACAAACTGTACGCAAAAGTTTAAAAGTGTACACAAAAGTACAATAAATGTACACAAACGTACAAAAATGCACACGCACGTACAAAATTGTACACCAAAGTACGAAAAATGTACGCCCATACTCAAAAGTGACCAGATTCAATAGCAGATTGACATTGCGCTAAGTATTATTGAATACCCAAATTAGTTAGTTGCCCTCCCAATATTTATATGCGAGGCAGAAACATGGGCATGCCAAGCTGTTGCCAAAATTTTTATCAGTACCAAATTTTATTAAGATCGGTTATGATTTATGGGAGATATCGAGTCGGCAAACCGCAAATACGCTCAACTTTTCTATGGGAGGTACGAAACTGGGCGTGGCACAATAGGCAGCTATAACTTATAGAGTAACTTTTAGCAAAATATTGCCTAGTACCGAATTTTATTAAGATCGGTTGTAGTTTACGAGAGTTATCGTGTCGATCAACCGTGTATGGGAGGTACCAGCATGGGTGTGGCAAAACAGCTCATTTCTATAGAAGAGTTTTATTTGACTAAATATATTTACTAGTACAAACTTTCATAAAGATTCTTTCGATTTTGCGGGACTTTTCGTGCCGAACAACCAGACTGCCAAACAACTTTTGTATGGGAGGTACCAAAATGGGCGTGGCTAAATCACCCTTGTTTTAATCGGTGATTGGCGTTTGATAAGGTTGCAAGTGTTTCACGCGAATTATCGGATTGACAACCCGGACGAACACCCTGTTTTGTATGGGAGGTACGAGAATGGGCGTTACAATCACGCCCATTTTCTCCAGTTAAATAGGCATTTACAGATTATTAACCGGTGTGAGAATTAAAACTAATCACATCTAGCAGAAGAAAGGTTTGAAAGAAATATGATTTTGTGCTAGATATGTCGATTTGTATGGGAGGTACCAGAAGAGGCGTGGTCAAAATGCCCATTTTCAATCCCAAACTCAATATTGGCAAATAATAGTCACTGACAAAATTTCGCTCTAATCGATAAAGATTTACGGCAGTAATCGTGTTGACCAGCCAGCCAGCCAGACAGACGGACATGGCTCAAACATCGTAAAAAGTCGTAAAACGACTTTCGTCCAAAGATAGAGCCTAATATGGCTCCTTGTAACACATTACATTGTTTTACGTATTAAATGATATATACCCCTATCCCATGGGTGGGGGTATAAAAATATGATCAGATTAGTGACGCAATTTTGTGCCCTAATCGGAAAAGTTGTATATAGACTTACAGAATAATTGTTTGAAAGAGGTTGTAGCAACCGTAAGTTCGGCTGTTGCCACCGAATTGCAGTTGCCACAACCAAATTGAAGTTGACACAACCGAATTTAGTCCCCAAAACTGAAATTCGGCTAAAGCAAACTCTAAGAGGTTGTAACAAACTCTAATGCGGTTGTAACAACCTCTAATGCGGTTGTAACAGCCTCTAATGCGGTTGTAACAACCTCTAATGCGGTTGTCACAGCCTCTAATGTTGTGGGAACAACCTCTGTTGCAGTTGTAACAACTCCTAATGCGGTTGTAACAACCTCTAGTGCGGCTACAACAACCTCTGATGCGTTTGTAACAACCTATAATGTGGTTGTAACAACTTCTAATGTGGTTGCAACAACTTATAATGTGGTTGTGCCAAACCTCTAAATTCGGTTGCTTGTAATTGTGTTATTTTTTCTGCGGGTGCGGGGGCATATCAGAAAATATTTGCGTCAATATACTCTAGAATGAGTGGAGTCAAATTTATCAGTATAACCATGGCCGCTTTTTAGATGCATTCAATAAAAGTGCAACCTCTTTTTGGTCCAGAATCTTGGGTGTAATGCGACTCAAAGGATAATTACGTACATTATATTTCGTTTAATTTAAAATTCGTTTATAAATAATTGTGGTGGTACTAGGTCAAGGCTTAAAGACCTACGAAGGACACAAAAACTCAAATCTCCTTTTTTCATCCTATGGAGTTTTCTATTGTAATATCATGAATTGACATTTTTCTTTGGATTTCAATTTCAATGCCACATACTTTCTCTCCCGCTGCTTCTAAAACACGAGTGTGACTGAATATAAAAATGTTTATGGCAAAACAGTCAGAAAACTCATCAGCCACAAAACAAATGGCAAAACAACAAAATAAAGTTTTCAAAACAAAACGGAAGTCTGCCAAGAAAATACGAACGTGGCATAAAAATAACCTCAAAACTTTTGAAAGTTTATTATGATGTCTTTGTGTTTTATACAGAATCCTTTATGTCTTGCGTGGCAAACCCAACAAGATTCATAAAAATCACATTTCTGTTGATGTTTCTTTTTGAGTTTATTCATTTTTTGTTTTTTTTTTGGATTTCTGGAAAGTATTGTAGATATTAAAGATTCACACCAGAACGCACAACAATTCCATGCCATTTTTCTCGCATCACCCTCAGCATCCGCCACATTATTGTCGTAACCAACAACCATTCTGGGATTGTGTGTGCAAACTGAATGTTTGTCGTTATAAATATTACAATTTCACAGTTTAACACAGTGGGACATATTTATGACTGACTGGATATACAACAAAATATAAATAGTAAAAAAAAAACCCCTTCGCTCTCGAAGCAAAGCATTGCCGGGACGAACAGACTAAGGTACTCAAGGACGGACAAAATAAAATACAGACAGCCACAAACAGTATGCAAACGGATTTATGGCAATGACAATGATGGAGATAAAGATATTTTGTCACAGCACGCAAATCGTTTATGACAATACCCTTTGAGCTGTTTGCGAAGTTATGCTCCATATACTTTGCTCCTCTGCGTTCAATGGCGAGAAGTTATTGAAGAAACTATTATTATAGCAACTATGTGGCTTGACTTCCAGAGTTCTTCCTCCTACTTCTGCTGTGGCTTGTCAGCCAAAGAGTTCTTCCTGCTGCAACTTCCGTGAATCTGGTTCATAATCAATTATTGAATGTTGTAAATCATTGCTTTGTAGTGAACCCAGCCACCACCAAATCAACGGGAGTTTAAATGACTTATTAGCCGAGTCATTAGGGTTTAATGCCACGTGCATCATTTGGAGCGATTGTAACCTGGGGAGCAGCTATCAATGTTTTGCCAACTAAGCTGGTACTCAAGTCAGGTTTAAAAAGTCAAAGTCGTTGTTGGGGATATTGCATCTCTGGCCCGGAGCAACAGACAAGTAGAATTGTTTAAAATCACAGTTTGTTGAGATGACATTGTATTTTGCCTGGCTTGAGGGACCAGTTACAAGATTGTTTCTAATGTTAGTGGTATAGTAGTTAGCGTAAGCTACTCTTCTACGTAAGAAAGCAGGTTCCCCACTCACATACACGCTGAAAAATATCGGCCCCAGCAACATATTGCAGGAAACACGTACATGTTTGCAAGCACTGTTTTCATGAAATGGAGATCTGTTGTGTTTCTGTGTTGTTTGTCTCGTTTCTATTTTTTATCGGTTTTCAACAAAAAATCCACATTTGGGTCTCAAAAACATGTATTTTAGCCTATTAACCATTGTGTCTCAAACATGTTATATTGAATAGCAAACACAATGTGTTTGGGCACAAGTATAGTATATTTGCGACAAGCTACAAACACGTTACATTTGCATCCAAACAACAAAAGAGCACTCAGCTGAACTGAGTCGCTGCAACCGAAATTAGATTGGAATAACCTTATTCCATAATTGACTCCGTTGTGAAAATCGAATTTCCAATTATTTACGTTACATCAGGAGAATTTGTCATTATTTCACATCCCACAACCGAATTTATGAAAAAATCGTTTACTGCAACCGGACAGTTTGCAATTCTATTACAATATATATTATATATTCAGTAAATGGAACGTCGGTGGTGCAATGGTAGCGTGCGCGGCTCTTGTCCATGAGAACGTGGGTTCGATCTCTGCTCTGACCACCTTAAATTTATTTCGACGGCGGTCACCTCGCTTAGTGACGGCGACACTATCGAGCACTTAGCCATGAAAAAGCTTTTCAAAATACCGTTCGGAACCGGTGTAAAATTGTAGGTCTCAATCAGTGAGTGTAAAACGAGAACGCGCACAGCAGCAATCACTTCATGGGATGAAACGGGAAACCATTTGTTTATTTAATTGGAAGGAAGTTCCTTATCTTACCTTGCGGAATGGGGGCTAAATGAAAAAAAAATTAAACAGCTTTTGTTTTAACACTATTACACAGTGGAACACGAAAAAAAATAACCATATACGGACACCACTACGTGATAAAAGGCTAAAAAAAAAGACCCGTGTCTCCCAATTTTTCCCAAAGTCATGCACCTTTTTTTTTATGGGCCGCAAAGATTTGGGGCCTCGGTATCATTTTCGTAAAAATGTGATCATTTTCTCAGGCTCATATCTTGCAAACCGTTCAGAATTTCGATTTACTCTCTGAGGCTCTTGTCATAAAGAACAAAAATTGCGAACATATAAAATCAAAAAAACTTCACCTTCCAGATCAAAATCGCAAAAAACTTAAAAAAATTCGATTTTTTTACCTTTTTTCCCGTGTTCAGGTCCATAGGTAGCAAACCGTTCAAAATTCAAGGAAACAATCAACTACAAAAATTTACCTAAGATCTCAATAAACAAATTTCTAGAACATATAAACTTCCTAGAGATGATTCTTAACACTGTTTAGGTAGCACGCAAAAGTGAAAAATTTGCCGAAAATTTTTTAATTTCATTTTTTTTACCTTTTTCTCCTGTTCAGGTCCATAGGTAGCAAAAAATGAAATATGCCTGGCCAGAACCATGTGTTTTTCCAAGGGTTAACACCGTTAAGGTAGCGCTTAGGTATCACGCGATCATGCACTATAGGGTTCACATAAAATCTGCCGGCCTTATCACACAAGTCTCATTCACGTCACTTGTCATTTTAGACATCACAAAGATTCTAAACAAATTAAGTACCTGTGGTAAGAGTTTCATCGATATTAGCGTGGAACTGAACCAAAACTATATATTTCGTTATGCTCTTAATCTGGTCAAGAGATGATGTCAAAAACTCCCGTGAATGTGCCAGTGACTGGTATAAAGAGTGTGAAAAATTTCATATCATTTGTTTTCAGTGTTCAATATAAACTAATCGGGAGATAGATGGATTTAATCGCATGGAACATACCCACGAAATAGACTCTAACCAGCTCTTAGGAAAAAATCAGGTATAGCGTACAATTCGGCATCGGAAACACACGCTTACAAATCGCTCACTCGCCACGAAGATCAGAAACAAGTACTCACTCGTTAGTCGTGAAATGTATACTATGTATAATATACGACTCGAGAGCCCGAGCGAAAAAGAAAACAGAAAACGCATGCGTCTGCGAGCCAGCTGCTCAAGATAGCAACTCTATGTTCCTGTTAAAACTGGCCACGTAAAAAACCTTATTTTATGAAAAATGTTTATTTTATGTTTAGAACCTCAGACCTGTCGAGCAAGAGCTGGGTCGATAACTCTTGGAACGAAGTTCCTTATCGCACGTAGCGGGATGGGGTTTAAATGAAAAAAAAATAAACAACTTTTGCTTTAACACTATTATGCTACAACCCGCTATTATCAACTATATTGTTTACTTTTGCTTTGGTTTGTGTCTAGACTAACTAGATGTCTCATATATGTATGTTGGGAAATTTCCTGTTTTATGGGATGTTTTCTAGATAGAGCCTGTACCCAATATTTAGTACATATTGTAGTTTTGAACCCAATAAAAAGTAAATTTAGAAAACCCAAAGTGAAAGAAGTTTAAAAAAGAATATTTTCTTAAATAAGTGCCTTTTCTTAAAATAAGGAAATCTTCTTTAAAAACAAATACCAATTCATATTCGTAAACAAAGTACAATTTCTTTAAAAAAATACCTTATCCTAAAGGAGTACGAAAAATCTAAATTTTCTTACAAAAAATAAATTTTCCTAAAAAAAATTAATTTTTTAAATAAGTACTTTTTCTTAAAAAAGTACATTTTCGTACAACAAATTGCGTTTTCTTAAAAAACTACCTTTTCTTTAAACAGTAAATTTTTTTGTGAAACACAATAACAATATAAGTAAGAGTACTCTTAAAATTCTAAAAAAAATCCCATTTCTTAAAAAATTAAATTTTCTTCAAAAAATACCTTCTCTTTAAAAAATACCTTTTCTAGAAAAATTTTTTTATTAAAAGTACCTTTTCTTAAAAATAAAATAATACCTTTCTTTTCTTTGCTTGAGATAAGTAACATTTCTGAAATTAGTGCATTTTCCTAAAAATATATCTTTTTCCTAAAAAGAGTACCACTTCTTTAAAAAGTACCTGTTCTTAAGAAAGTAGTTCTTTGTAAAAAAAAATCATGCCCTTATAGCTTTTTCTTACAGAAAGTACTTGTTCTTAAAAATAGTACCCTTTCTTAAAAAAAGTAAATTTACGCAAAAAAAAAAACCTATTCACATTCTTAAACAAAGTACCTGTTCTTAAAAAAAACCTTATCTTAAAAATGATTTTTCTTACAAAAAGTACCTTTTCTAAAAAAAATTAATTTTTCTAAATAAGTACCTTTTCTTAAAAAATCACATGTTTGTACAGCAAATTGCCTTTTCTTAAAAAACTACATTTTCTTTAAAGAATAATTTTTTTTGTGAAACACAATAACTTTTCTTGAGATAAGTACGTACTCTTAAAAATGTACCAATTCTTGAAAAAAGGACCAATTCTAAAAAAAATCCCATTTTTTAAAAAATTAAATTTTCTTCAAAAAAATACCTTTGCTTACAAAAATACCTTTTCTTAAAAGTACAATACCTTCTCTATTCTTTTTTTGAGATAAGTAGTATTTCTGAAATTAAGTAAATTTTCTTAAAAAAATAGACTTTTCCTAAAAAGAGTACCACTTCTTTAAAAAGTAAGTAACTGTTCTTAAAAAAAAGTACTTATTTCTAAAAAAAATGCATACTCTTGTGGCTTTTTCTTACAGAAAGTACGTCTTACAAATAGTGCCTTTTTAAAAAACATATTAGCTTTAAATAAAATAAGTACCTCTCTTTAAAAAGGGCCTTTTCGAGAAAATATACTACATATTCTTACAAAAAGGACCTACAAATAAACTTTTTTAAAAAAATATATATTTTATAAAAAAAAAATCTTTAAACAAGTTTTTCATTTTACAAGATCCATTTAAAATATTAAAGATCCATTTAAATTATTGTATTTTTTAACGGGCGCCTTAGGCGTGTTGGAACTAACTAGTCATAATATATAGCGAAAGGAACTTCGTTCCATCTGGGTGTCCCCTGGCCAATTTTTTACTAATTTTACTGAGACAAAATTAGATTTTTTCAAAATGATGGGGTTCTGTCAACGGATTCTCGTAGAAAGGTCTACAAAAATTATACGTGTATCGGCGTTTTGCCAGATCTGATCAGAATTTTTTTTTAGGACGGTTCAAATTTTCCGACCCTCGGAACTTTCCTGCAACATATTGGCATGAAAAATTGTGTGTTCCTTACTTCTGCGGTACAAACTAAGTTCAGAAGTTTTATAGAAAAGATTCAGATAAACATTTTTGTGGAACAAATTAACCCTCTGTCACGTATAACCATAATTTTTACTTTTTTTTGAAAACTCGCAAAAAAACTGCTCCAAAATGACGGGGAGCGTGGTCAAAATGTTCTACAAAAATGATCGCCATAAAATTTCATATGTGTCCGAACACTCGAAAACACAAATCTTAGCCCAAGTGGTAGATAATAAGCAAAAACTAACTGCCTTCTAAGGGTTAATAATGAATGTTGTCATTTTGCTGTTTCCATTAAAAATAGTCCATATAATAAAGGGTGTCCCTAAATTTACGCAACATTTAAATTTGCTGCTATCGACGTAGAAAAGAGTTGGCAACCCTTAAAAAAAAACTGCTGACAGCTGACAGTTCAGGGTTAATAAAAATGGCAAATTACTCGATAGAACAGCGTGTCTTCATTATTGAACAATATTTTAAAAGTAATGAAAGTTTTGCGGTCGCAATTACTGGTGTTCTGGTGTTACTGGTGTTCGATATCGCGACATGATAACACAGTTTTTTTTTGCCGAAATTAAATGAAATTGATGTGGCCAATATATGGTTTCAACAAGACGGTGCCACATGTCATACAGCTCGTGAAACTCTTCAATTACTGCAAGAGACATTTCCAGATCACGTTATTTCTCGATTTGGTGACCAGAACTGGCCCCCAAGATCGTGTGATCTAACACCATTAGATTTTTTTATGGGGTTTTTTAAAATCACAGGTCTATGTTAACAAGCCCACAACCACTCGTGCTTTAAAGGAGGAGATTCATCGTTGTATCAACGAAATTCGACCAGATTTATGCAGAAAAGTTATGGAAAATTTCGACAAACGAATACGTATGTGTATGGAAAGCCGTGGAGGCCATTTGCCAGATGTTTTATTCCATAAATAACCCTATCCTATGTGCTTTACGATTCAATAAAAATATTACCATAAGAAGAATACAAACTTTGTTTTCCATTCAATTCAAATGTTGCGTGAATTTTGGGACACCCATTATAATGAATTTTGTCATATTTCATCTTTTATCTAGCACTTGGGCTAAGATTTGTGTTTTGGAGTGTTCGGACACATATAGTGAAATTTTATGGCAATCATTTTTGCAGAATGATCAGATCTGGCAAAACGCCGATACACGTATATTTTTTTAGACCATTCTGACAGAACCCCATCATTTTTTTTTTTGGTGTCGGACAGTGTTTTCGAATAAGGGGAATACTTGGCGCATCATTCAAGTGACTAAAACCCCAAATGCTGTATAATCTCATGAATCACTGGCCAGGCTACGAGGGCGTTCCCAAAACTAGTAGACCTGACGTATGGTGCCAGTAGTTTGAAAAAAATATTTTGGTGAAAAATGACAACATTTTAAAACACATGTTTTAAGTCCCAAGGCGCCACGTTGTTTAGTGCTTTTATTTGAGCCATCAAAAGAAAATGATCTCAGTGAATTTGGAAAAAATTGGCCACCGTTATGTAATTCAATATTTCCATTTGAAAGGTCCAAGAAATATTAAAGCCGAGCTAGATTCTACTCTGTTCCTCCTTTTACGACTGTAAAATATTGGGTAGCAGTGCTTAAAAGAGGCGGTACGAGCTGTCAAGACGAACACCATTAGTAGTCGAACAATTGAGGTGTCCACAAAATGTTTTGGATGATCGTCAGCTGAAGGTGCGTGAGTTAGCCGAAATGATAGGGAGTTCAAAAAGTGTTATATATCGTATATTGAAGATGAGAAAGCTGTGCGCAAGATGGGTGCCGCGTTTGCTAACAATAGAGCAACAACAGCGTCGTGAAGATGTTTTAGTAGTCTTTGGCGATGTTTCACCGCAAAAAAAGCCGAACTTTTGCGTCGATTTATAACCATGGATGAGACATGGGTCCACCACATCACACCTGAGACAAAGGAACAGTGAAGGCAGTGGACTGGAATGGGAGAATCGTGTCCAAAGAAGGCGAAGACGGTTCCGTCTGCAGGCAATGTCATGAAAATGTTTTTTGGGATGCGCATGGGATAATTTTTATTGGATATTTTCAGAAAGGGAAAACCATCAACGGTGAATATTATGCTAATTTATTGCAGTGTTTGAGTGATGCAATGGTGGAAAAAATTTGGCGTTTGTTGAAAAAGAAAGTGTTGTTTCATCAAGACAACGCCCCAGTTCACACATCCATTATTGCGCTGGCCAAAATTAATGAATTGAAGTTCGAATTGCTTCATAACGTAACTTATTCTATTATATACTATTTTCTATTTCCAAACTTGAAAAAATGGCTCGGTGGTAAAAGATTTGCCTACAATGAAGAGGTGGTGTCTACGGTTGATGGCTATTTTAAGGAGTTCGACAGTTCTTACTGTAAACAAGGTATGGAAGCTATTGAATATCGCTGAAAAAAGGGTATCGAGCTAAAGGAGATTATGTTGAAAAATAAAGAAAACTGTTCCCAACCTTTTTTTGTCTTCTTTGTTAGGTCGGCTAGTTTTGTCAGTTCTGTTTTGACATTTGTGTAGTAAACACATGCGAAATACACGTTAATAAACAATGTTACGCTACACTGCTCCAGAACGCGGAATATTGCTGACTATTTATTTGACCAATAATCGGTCGGTGACTTTGGCACAACGTGAATTTCGTCGCAGATTTCCTGGCCTCCAACGCCTACCGGTGAAACACTGCGACGTTTAGCTGCTCGCCTCGAAGAGACTGGCACAACACGAGATGCTGCCAGGCGTGGCAGACCCCGGAGTAGCCGTTCTGCAGAGAATATTGCTGCTGTAGCCGAGGATGTCATGGAAGCGTCGTCGACATCGACCAGACGACGTGCCACGCTACAGAGCAATGAACAACGAGTTCTTTTTGCCGCAACTTGATGAATTGCGATTGGGAAACATGTGGTTCCAACAGGACGGTGCAACGGCACACACTGCACGTGCCACAACCGATATGCTGAAGGATGCATTTCCGGGGCGACTAATCTCCCGTTTTGGCGATTTGCACTGGCCAGCAAGATCGCCTGATTTGACCGCTAAAGACTTCTTTTTGTGGGGCTTTTTGAAGTCGCGGGTTTATGTCAACAAGCCTCAGACTCTTGCAGCTCTTAAAGACAATATCCGTCAAGAATGTGAGGACCTATCGCCAGAAGTTTTGGCCAAAGTGATGGAAAATGCCATAAAAAGGGCTCAAATGACAATCAACTGTGGCGGTGGCCATTTACATGACATCATATTCTCGACTTGATGTAAAAAAAAATAAAAGACCAAATAAAAATAATCCACAAGAAGAATCAAAGTCTTTAATTTTTTTTTAAATTACAGCCAAAAAACATCGGAAGTTTACTTTTGCGCCACCTAGTACATTTGGATACTGAATGGAGTCGAGTTTAATGCACCTAAGTTCCAGAGTTGTACACTTTCGCACAAGCGCACAAGTGACTAGCCTCTGTCATGCATTGCTGCTGTGGTACAGACATAAAAAAAATCGGAAACTCTTGATTTTCAGGGTAAGGAAATACAGTGTGATATCCGACGGAATAAACATGTATTTAATGTATCGATGGCAGATTTCAAATGTTTGGGCTTTTTAAAGCGGCGTAGGAAATTACTCACTTCATCTGACCTTCTCGATATCTACATCATGCACATTCGGCGGAATATGGAATATATAATAAGTCCGTGACTTTTCGAACTTCCCTCGTAGTTATATGAAATGCAACACTGCTCCCATCAACTCCCGCCTGTTACTGTCAAATTTTGAGCAACTTCAGTCATTTACTTTGCGTTTAACTAACAGCTGTTCAAAACATACAACCTCGTGAATTTTTTCAAAAGTGGAAAAAGTGAATTTCGAGTGCTCATTAAACATTATTTTTTCGAAAAAAAACCCGTCAATCAAACCAAGGAAAAGTTTGATAAATACTATGGGGATTCTGCACCATCGATTTCAATGATAAAAAAAAGTGGTTTACTGACTTTCGTTGTGGTCGTACAAGTACAAATGACGCTGAACGTTCTGGACAGCCAATTGAGGTCAATAAACCCCCAAAAATGTCAAAAAAAATCCACGATATGGTCAAAAAATGTCAAAAAAAATCCACGATATGGTGTTGGCCGATCGAACAGTAAAAGTGCCTGAGATTGTTGATGCCATAGTCATTTCATATGGCAGTGTGGTTTCGATTTTAAATGATCAGTTGGATTTAAGAAAGCTGTCTGCAAGATGGGTGCCGCGTTTGCTCTCAATTGACCATAAACGTAATCGTGTGACAACTTCAAAGAATTGTTTCGAGTTGTTTAACCGCAATTCAAAGGAGTTTTTGCGGCGTTCTGTAACTGTGGATGAAACATGGATCCATTACAAAACTCCGGAGACCAAGCAGCAGTCTAAACAGGCTCCGAAGAAGGCCAAGGTAAGTTTGTCGGACAATAAGGTGATGGCAACAGTTTTTTGGGATGCACGCGGGATAATCCACATCGATTCAAAAGGGAAAAACAATAAACAGCGAACATTATGCCAACTTATTTAACCGATTTAAAAAGGATTTAAAAAAAAACGATCCCATATGGCCAAGAAAAAGTTAGTTTGGCAAAATTCGCCATATTATCCGGATTTAGCCCCCAGTGAATATTTCGTATTTCCAAACCTAAAGAAATGGCTCGGTGGAAAGAGATTTAGTTCCAACGATGAAATTATTCATCAAACAAATACCTATTTTATGGACCTCGAAAAATCCTATTTTTTTAAGGGATACAAAAATTGGAAAAATGTTGGACTAAGTATATTGAGCTAAAAGGAGATTATGTTGAAAAATATTTTTTTTTGCACAAATAACTGTGTTTCATTCAAAACGTCACGGACTTATCGATACGCCCTCGTAACTCTTATATTTCAAATGGTACTCCTAAATCCATCTTGGAGCTTCTAGACCGTACACAAGACACAACGATGATGCTAGTGATGATAGCATTGTGTCATCGCCTTGGATCATCGTTGCAATGTAAGCCGTACAGCTCAGTAGAATCTATATTTCCATGGGAATTAATTGTTTCCCGTTGATATAAATACAAGGCCTCCTACCTGTGGTCAGAGTATTTAACTGTATAACAATGTTGTCCCGAGATTTACATCGAATTCCATACCAGTTAATTAGTATAGTATAAACATATCATACTCGTACATTAACATGTACAACAAAAAACATATAATGTGATCACTAACGGATCTCACGGCAACTGTGCCTAATAGTATGCAATTTGATAATATTTCTAACAACACCTAGAAGTATAGCTTACATGAAAACTTTGTTTTATAAACTGAATTAATATTCTTACTCTAGCAACATGTCAGGTACAGAGAGAGTAATTATCTTTGTGCTGAATCTAAGTGGAATGTTGCGTGCAACACAGAATAAACAGAACATCAGTACAATGATTTCAAGCCACAGTTGAAGCCGGGGAATGAATACTCATTCAAGTTTGCTGCGGCCGTTCTGCTTTTTGTCTTTGTTTAACCTATAAATGTTTAGGTGAACAAAAGAAAACTGAAAAAGTATAAAAAATTCTCATTTTGTCTCCCTGTGCTTCGTTCTTTGAATATAAAATGATATTTAAGCCCAGTTGATTGCATAGCATACTTTTAGGAGCCCATCCAGAGACATTGGAAGAAAGAGCTCTGGCTGACAGTAATTCCCCGGTGATTAAATGAAACACAACAGTTCGGAATAGTGTAGCGGCACAAGGAGGGAAAGTTGCACACAGAAGCAGCAGCAGCAACAACAGCAACAACAGTAAATATGATTGCACCCAATTTAGATAACTTTGTACTCGTACAAGACTTTTTCAAGTTGCAGATACGTTGGAATACAAAGTGGCAACAAAACGCAAAAGGGTTCCCTGGCATGTGTTGACTGAATGGTTGAATGGTTTGCCTGGAATGGAATAATGGTGTATGTATAGTGCAATGTTTGACCCGGCACGATGATACAAACGACCGGTAAGAGTGAATTGTACATTTAGATGTGGTATCACCTGCATGTCTCCTCTCTCCACCCATTGTGGTTTAGTTTGCATTTTATTTGCTTCGGGGGTAATTGCTTAAAAGTATATTTAATGAAATTTAATGAGGACATGTCAAGAGAAGAAGAGGACAAGAAACAAACGACCGCAGCAGCAAACAAAATTGCAGCAAATGTCTGACTCACATGTTGTGTGTGCAAGAATTTCGCATGTTTTCATATGAGGTCGATGTGACAAGTACCTGACATTTGATGGAAGAACTTTTAGACAAAACGAAAAAAAAAACTAAATTTCCTTTTCATGTCTTGAAGGGAGAAGATGGGGAACATCTCGCATGCAGTGGGATATTACGAAAGAAGTCACATCTATTGAAAACCTTATTCCGTTTTAGCAGGAAGAGTCTTGAAAGAAATACACAGGAGTACTTTGCGACAAACGAATATTCCACCGGCACACTTGGGTAATAAGGACGATAGGAGTTTTATTAGGTAGCCACTTCACCATATATTCGGCAATTATGAATTTGGTTGCCGTAAGACTGTGTATGTAATCGTATTGTTAAATTTTTCTTCTAAATAATATTTCAAACTATTTCTCTTTCGAATTAAGACGCAGCCGTTGTGAATTTGAAAAGAAGGAAAAAGGAAACCGCCAACATATAAAGTTCGTGCCGATTCAATCTTTGATAGCTGATGAGTTACTAAATGAAATTTGCCGTTCTCATACGCCCTTTGATATGATGTTCGTGCTGTGTACCTAGAGAAAACGATCGTTTTCGGCACATCATCGTGTTCAAATACATCAAGCGACTGCCGGAGAGTAATCGTGAAACTATTCGTAATATTTTGATTCTCTTCATGTTTGGTACTCATATGTTTCGATACTCTCTTTACTCTGTACTCTATTAGTCATGTCTCGATTTGACATTTATTCTCTCCGCGAATGAATTTCGAATACTAGGTAGTTGATGTTTCGTTATATGTTGTATTCGGTACTGAACGTATTGAAATAAAACGATACTGCTTGGTATTTGCTTTTTCATGCGCATGTCGATGTCTTCTATCCACTACCGGTCTGATTTATCTTGGGCGTACACAATCTGTGTCCCTCATCCACTTCCTCATTAACGTCATATGGGAACGTTCTTGTAAGATATGCTTACAAGTCGCTCGGGGCATTCCAATATTTGTAGAATCTGTATCGTAATCCCTTATCTCGCCAGCTTATCTGCCCCGTACTTCTCGGAACGTCCCTGTGCCCAGAAACACCTACGAGCTGAATAGTACGGTATTCAACTGGTCTATATCGTACAAAAATCTGCAGCTGTCCAGGTCAGACGTTGAGTTCGGGAATACTCATTAACAGGTACTTGACTACCTAAAGACCGCAATCGGCGACGCAATGACTGCTGGACTACTGTATGTCTTTCAACATGTCTTTCAATTTTCCCGGAATTACTAATGGCCCATTATCCGTCTCCCACTCAGAGGGTATTCTGATGGGATCGTTCATGTATAAGGGAATTTCCCCTGAACTGTAAGTACCAGGTCATCAGGCGCCTAATTATGTATGAATACAATCGTGGCCGTCGGTGGTGCAATGGTAGTGTGTGCGACTCTTGTGCATGAGAACGTGGGTCCGATCCCTGATCTGACCACTTTAAATTTCATCTGATATATCATCACCATGCGATACGACCCAGGATTCAACGCCACACAGCAAGACAGTTTGCATGAGAGTCTGATATAGTTGCAACTTTGTTCCTCGAGAGAGGGTCTTAGTTCTGAAGTGCTTGATTGGCCCGAAATAACACCTGTTTGCAAGCACAATTCTTCGTTTGATTCCCTGGCTGACGTTATTGTTTCTGCTTACGGCAGATCCGAGGTAAATGAATTCGTCCACTACCTCGAAGTTATAACGATTGTCAACGTTCACGCTTTCATCGCAACAGATGGATGTTCAGCTTGTCGAAACCATTAATTTTGTCGTATCCTCGTTAAATACCAAATTCGCTTTTGCTGATTCCTGCGCAATTCTGCAGTAACTTCTAGAAGATTTCGCGCAATGATGCCTAAATCATCAGTAACCTAAGAGCAGCGGGTAACATTTGCTGCTGATAGTTTTATTCGTGTTAACTGCAGCTTTTATCAGGATGATCTCAATTAATACCTTGAAGTGATCGGATGATACGGTGTCGCGCTGCCTGAGGCCTCACCACGTCCTAAATGAGTCGGTGCAATTTTTACCAATCTTTAATGAGGATTTCGTGTCGGTCAGCGGTGTGTCAGATTAGGCGGAGTACCAACCTCCGGCATTGCCTGGTGCAGTTTTCCCCGTCTATGGCTATAGAAGCCAGCCTTATAATCTACAAAGAGGTAGTATGTCTCGATTTGATGTTTGTGAGGTTTCTCCAGGATTTGTCGTAACGTGAATATCCTGTCGACACACGCTGGAAAATCTGACGTTTTTTGTTGTTTGGATGCAAATATAACATGTGTTTAGAGCTTGTCGCAAATACATATATATACTTGTGCCCAAACGCATTGTGTTTGCTATTCAATATTACATGTTTGAGGCACAATGATTAATATGTTATAAATATGTGTTTGCGACCAAAATATATCTGTGTTTGTGATATAAATACAGGCCTGTTTGTTGCACTGTTTATGCTCTCTCGAGAGCAAAAGAATAAAAGAAGTGCAACGAGTGTGTATATCTTGTAAGTGTGGATCTGTATATTTTAGCATTATTCTCTCAGTGAGTGGATTCATAAATATTCCTGAATGTGCGTGATGTACTGCGTTTTAATTTCATGTATTCAGTCGTCAATGGTTCATCGGGCAGAGGATTTCAAAAGAGCTTACTCAGTGAAAGAAGAATAAACAAACGCTCGGCTTGCCTTGGCCTTTGTGCATATGTTTCGCATATATTTATGTGTGCTCAAGAAGCCGAAGAGGGCAAGAACGTGAATCCCTTTTGTGAAATATAATAAAAAAAACACAAGTAATGAATCCACGCTTGGTTTGCATGAACTTGATTTGTATATAAATTTCTTGTTTGTGTACCAACGCATAGTTGAAACCTTCTGAACACAAAAACGTGTGAGACAACAAAGAAAGGAGAAACAACAGAGCAGCAGAATCAAAACAAAGCAGATAATGCATTCAATGCAAGTAAATGTAAAAATAATTTAAATCTTTTAATTTTTTTATTAATTATTTGTACAAGTAAATGTGGACATATATTGATAATATTAATTATAGTCAATAAAGAAAGAAAGAATAATTCGTTTCTAAAAATTATTATCGGTGGGAGAAAAATACGCATATATTTCCACGTAAATATATGGAGATTTGGGGGAAACACGCGAATGCTTCCACGTAAGTATATGGATGTTTGGGATGAAGCACGCATATGTTTCCACGTAAACGCATACATTTTTGTCAGTAAACATGCTAATGTTTGCATTTAAATACACCTGAGTTTGGGACTTGCAAACATATAAATGTTTGAAGTGTGTTCCAAATATATACATGGTTCCTGCAGAATGTATATGGGAGAATATGTTACAGAGGCCGTTTTTTTTGAGCGTGTAGTTAACTTTCCAGGCCTACATCCCCACTGATAAGGTCCGATCAGGTCTGCAACAAAAGTTTTTAGTCTTTCGCACATTATGCTCGAGCGATGGATAAAAGGCTTATTCCACCTTCCCTCAGAGAGAAAATCAAAATTCCGAACGGTTTGCAAAATATGAGCCTGACAAAATTATCACTTTTTTGCACCGAGGCGACAGAAAGAACAACGCCCTATAATTGTGAAAACTTCGAAACAGGAAGAATTTTCAGGCGAGAAATGGCCATAGTTGACACAACCATTCGAAGAGTGGTCAACAAATTTGAGGAAACTGGGTCGGTCTTTTGAAAACATTGCTGCTGTAAACAAGAGAGTCGCAGAAAACCAGAAAACATAAATTCTGCATTGACAAAAGACCTCCACCTTTCAGCTTACTCAGGAGCTCAAACCAGCAGACCATGGAAAGCGCCGGCAATTCGTTTAATGCCAATCTTTCAAAAAAAAAGTCATCTCCGATGAAGCGCATTACCATCAGAATTAGTGATGCACAGAATCGAGGAACTGGTTCTCCAGAGCCGGTTCTTTACAGGACCCGACGGAACCGGTTCTTATAAACGGTTCCAAATGATCCGAAATATGGGTCGAAATGAACAAAAAACGGTTCTTAAAGGAACAAAAAAAGGGTTTAAAAAACCCGAAAACGGTTTCGAAAAGATCGGGAAATGATTCCAACAGAACTGAAAAACGGTTTGAAAAGAACCGACTTCAGAATAACAGGACTCGGGTCCAAAGGATCCAAAAGTGTTAACCTTTGAGGGTATGTAGAGGTGTATTTTTATAAAATTTTATATTCTTATAATAAGATATTACAATTCAGCCGGTCCTTCAAAAATGCGCACATCACTAATCGAAATTGCTTCGTGAATACACCAAATTGTTGAATTTGGGGTTCAGAAAATCCTCATGGAATCTGTGAGAAACAAACGCACCCACAACGAGCAACTCTCTGGTGCGGATTTTGGACAGGCGGCGTGATTGGGTCTTACTTTTTTGAAGATAAGGCCGAAATTGCAGTGACTGTGAACGTCCTTCGGTACTGAAACATGATAACGGAGTTCTTGTGGCCTCAACTGCACGGCATGGATTTGGACGACATGTGGTTTCGGCAAGACGGCGCAACTTGCCACACCACGCATGAAATAAACCATTTATTGCAGCAACGATTTTTCCAGAAATTCTGATGTCAACTGGCCACCCCAAGATCATTCGATTTAACGCCTTGCGATTTCTTTCTTTTGGGTTTTGTGAAATCTCGGGTTTATGCGAATAAACCAGAAACAATTCCTGAGCTCAAATCGGAGATCCAACGCGTCATCTGTGAGATACAGCCATATCTATGTGAAAAAGTTGTGGAAAATTTCATGAAGAGTAATGGCCTGTCATCAGAGCCGTGAGGCCATTTGACGGATATTTTATTCCATACTTAATCGGAACTTGTCTTCTTTACAATTTAATAAAAAAAAGCCACAACTATCTCAAAAAATACGTGTTTTTATTCTGAAGTTAAAAAGTGCATTCTTACTGAGACAACCTATACTACAAAAATAAATAAAAAAAAAAATATTTTTTAATTTTAAAAAAATGCAGGCCGACATATTGAATTCAAGTTGAAAACTATCCTGTGTAAAATTCCAAAAAAGTGGCGATATAACCACTCTTCGGATGTTATTCTTGTGTCATTCTCAGCAGAGTTCGTATTTACCCCCCACGTGTAACCCATATACATCGTCGTGGGAAATGTGTAATGGACGTTTACCCATTACCCACAGGGTATGGTGAAAATAATGGGTAGCTACCCACGAAAATGAGGAATTACCCATCACGATTACCCATTACCCTCAGGGCAATGGGGAAAATAATGTGTAGCTACCCACGAAATGGGGAATTACCCATCACGATTACCCATTACCCTCAGGGCAATGGGGAATATAATAGGTAGCTATCCACGACAATGGGGAATTACTCATCACGATTACTCATTACCCTCAGGGAAATGGGAACAATAATGGGTAGCTACCAACGACAATGGGGAATTACTCATCACGATTACTCATTACCCTCAGGGAAATGGGGAAAATAATGGGTAGCTATCCACGACAATGGGGAATTACTCATCACGATTACTCATTACCCTCAGGGAAATGTGGAACATAATGGGTAGCTACCCACGACGACGGGTAATGGGTTACCCTGGGTAGCCCATCCCCATTTTTGATCGAAAATATCAAAAAATTAGGAAAAATCTCTATATCTCGGAAACGGAGCGTCCAATTGTAAAAATAATTCATTTTTGCTGGCTTCTAAGGGGTTTTCATAAAGTGGTCCAATTCGTATGGAAGAATTTTTTTTTCCAAAAAATCGCCAAAATAAGAAAATCGCTAAAATAAAAAAGTGGCTATAACTCGAACACGGTGTGTCCAATCGAAAAAATAAAAAAAAATGTACCTCCAATAGAGGCTTTAACCAATGGGTGTCTCCAATATGGCATCACTTTTTTCGATTTATAGTAATTTTTGTATTTTAGAGAGTTTCTTATTTTTTGGCGATTTTTCGAAAAAAATTCTTTCATACGAATTGGACCACTTTATGAAAACCCCTAGAAACCAGCAAAAATTGGTTATTTTTTTCAATTGGACGCTCCGATTCCGAAATTTAGAGATTTTCCTAATTTTTTGATACTTTCGATCAAAAATGGGTAACCCAGGGTAACCCATTACCCGTCATCGCGGGTAGCTATCCATTATTTTCCCCATTTCCCTGAGGGTAATGAGTAATCGTGACGAGTAATTCCCTATTGTCGTGGGTAGCTACCCATTATTTTCCCCATTACCCTGAGGGTAATGGGTAATCGTGATGGGTAATTCCCCATTTCGTGGGTAGCTGCCCATTATTTTCCCTATGGCCCTGAGAGTAATGGGTAATCGTGATGGGTAATTCCTCATTTTCGTGGGAAGCTACCCATTGTTTTCCCCATACCCTGTGGGTAATGGGTAAACGATCGCTACCCATTCCCCACGGCAATAATAATGGGTTACCCTGGGTAACCCAGGGTAACTCATTACCAACGAAATACGAACCCTGATGCTCAGTTAAGGCAGTGCGGCCTAGGGTCGACATATCCACTGTAGATTATATCAATGGTCAACCCATAAGGCTGATAGTGTCGATTTTATTGCTCCTGATAAGAAGGTTGTCGGTGGTGCAATGGTTAGTGTGGGCGACTATTGTATATGACAACGGGAGTACGAACTCTACTCTGACCACCTTAAATTTTACACTCTTAGTGATGGCGACACTATCGATTATTTCGGCATGAAGAAGCTTCTCAATATACTGTTCGGAACCGGGGTAAAACTGTAGGTGCCAATCAGTGAGTGAAAAATTAGAAAGCGCACAGCTCACTGGTTGTGGAAAAACTCTCCTCAATTCCTTCATGGGATGTAATGGGAAACCATTTATTTTTATTTAAGAACGGATATTATCTGGATCAACATAATCGGTATTATCAGCTATATGTGTTGACCATTGTTATGGTCTAATGGTTACTTAGTCCACAGTCCATAAGTCATTTCTGGACCGCACTAGCTTAACTAAGAATGAGAACGAATATTATCCGAGGAGTAGTTATATTACCCCTTTCTGGAAAGTAGCACTGGATAGTATAGATTTCTCTACGAAGGTCACAAGAGAGGGTTCTGTTGATTAGCACCTTGCTGGGTGCAACAGGGAAATGTCTGTGCTCGAGCTAAAATATGAGTAAATATACATGTTTCCCAAAAACCTAGAAGATGGATATAGAAGATGATAGATGGTATTAAAGTTTTAGTATTCTAGTGTTAATGCCTTCCCTCCTAAATGTTGAGACATCCGTCTTCTACACTATCCTAGTTCCATTCCTCTCATGTTGAAGTTTGCTGTTTGAATTTATTTCAAATAATAACCACTACGATATCGTCAAACCAATGGTGACATTTTAAAGGACTTGAAGAATCCTGAGAGTGTAATAATTTCAAATTGGGTTAAAAATCAGATCACAATTAGAATTAAGACAAATAGGATTAATTAAATTGAAATGAATTTTACATTGATTTCTGTACAATTCTATTAAAGTCAAGTACTTTAATATTGTACTACTACCTATACGCATTCAATTGAATTCAAAACGAGTCAACTATGATTTATCATTCGAAATTTTTTCTGGTCTGCGTGATACAAATCTTCGCCATTGCCACGGTGACTGATTTCCTTGATTATGACGATGATGAATACCACAAGATGGCTTGGAGAAAACTTCCAGTCACTTTGTCATTTCCCCATTGCCAACAAAAGACAAAATTTCTTAGGGTAACGGTAGAGAGTCCTGTTTTGGCTTAATAAATAATTCTTTTGTTCGTTTCATAGGAAAAAAAAGCAAACAGAAAATTGCACCCAGAGACATCACATCCTAGAAGACAAAGAAAAAGAAAATCTTTACGGAAAGTCAGTCTTCCGCGCAAATGATGAAGGAAGAATATGGACGTGAAAATGTAAGGTGTCCTTTCATTTCTTTCATTTTTTCTGTTAAATTGGTTTCGTGTCACATTTGTTACTTTTGGTAATTTGTTCCACGTTTTATCGGTGAATTTGAATCTTCCTTGTGCAAGGATGTCACTCGGTTGAGCGGCGAAAAATTCATTGGTTATGACTTAAATTCCTTGGGGGGTGGATTGTGTGTATTCATATCAACATAAAAGTCATAAAATTAGGTACGTGTGAAACAGTACTGCTGCTTTCTGCCACCTGGGTCTGCCTACGATCTTAGCTGGATTGCAAAAACAAATGTGAAAACAAACGGGGAATAAAGTTGAAGTATATTTTTAGGCCTTTAAGATAAAGTCATAAATTGTCACTCTTACACACAAATACACAGACATTTCAAGCACATATAGCAAATACCACAAATAGCTGCTTCTCGTGGGCCAATAAAATAAAACTTTGCCTTGAAATTTGTCAATCAATATGTATGTGACGTGCTCAGCTCCGATGTGAGTGGTGTGTGTTCGTGTCATGAGTCTTATGACGACTTAAACCAAAATTGGCCTTAAAAGTAACTGTTCTTTGAAAGAGCTCGAAATGATACGGATTTACTTTATGCCTGGCAAATAATACTGGAGGTAAATCGGTAAATCTCAATTTAATGATACCTTAGTTCCGTCATAACGAGAACACGGCGCCTTACACCTTATTTCAATATAACAACCCCTAAAACTATACTATAGTTTTGTAATGGTATGCAATTTGTCATTCCTAGGAAGATATTTATTGAAGGGTTTATTTTTCAATTTGAATTCTTTAGAAAAGTTTAAAAAAAACTATAATCTTGCTTTTTATAAGCTGCTCGCTGATAACATTTTAAAATGTGTATGGGGTATGTTGCTTAGAGTTAGAGACCGACTTTATAAACGATTAGCTTGTGGCTAACAGCTACACAGATTGTCGCGTTAAATTTTTATTATCATAGATTTGTTCATGGAACACAGCAGGCGCCTCGCCATCTATATGATACAATGCAATTGTATAAGAACGAAATGAAAAAATAAGCGAATAACGTTTTATTTTGAATGTTGGTACACGTTGAAAATTTCTTCTGTTTTTGATGTTTGGATGCAAATATAACATGTTAAAGGGTTTTCAGCAGAGAGGCTACAAAGGTAAATCGATAGGGACAGCAAACGACGCCATATTTTTCCCGCTCTTCTGACATTTCTCTTCGGTAAGGTTTGCCATTTCATCATGGAAAGATATACGAGCCAACAACGAGTCGAAATTATTAAAATTTACTACCGAAATTTGGAGTCAGTGACCTCAACTTTAAGAGCGCTTCGTCCAATTTATGGTCGGCTCATTTCTGGCTGAATGGCTTCGTCAATAAGCAAAATATGCATTATTGGTCAGACAGCAATCCACACGTAATCCATGAGTCATCATTGCATCCCGAAAAAATTACAGTTTGGTGCGGTTTATGGGCCGGCGGCGTCATTGGGCCGTAGTTCTTCCGTGATGATCACGACCGGCACATTACTGTGAATGCGAATCGCTACCGTTCAATGATAACCGAATATTTTTGGCCCCAATTGGATCATATGGACTTGGATGACATGTGGTTCCAACACACAGCGAATGCCACAATCAATTTATTGGAAACCAAGTTTGGTGAACGTGTTATCTCACGAAATGGCCCAGTCGATTGGCCGCCTCGGTCGTGCGATTTGACGCCGTTAGATTATTTCCTGTGGGGCTACGTCAAGTCTATGGTCTATGCCAACAAGCCAGCGACGATTGATGAACTTCGTACGAATATCGAACGTGAAATTTCAGCAGTATCGGCCGATTTATGCTTGAAAACCGGCGAAAATTGGGTTTAGCGTCCATGCAAAGGAAATCGAGTTCCATACTCGAACGTACTTTCACAGGAATAAAGAATTTCATTGGTATCTAAAACCGGTTTTGTTTTATTTAAAAAAACTTTTGTAGCGCTCTTATTGAAAAACCCGATATATGGATGTGTGCTACCAAAGTGAGAAACAAACATATTAATATTTGAAGTGTGTTCCAAACGTATACATGTTCTACACAGCTACCCTCGTACATTTGAGAGAAACTTCTCCACTCATACCAGGTTATAGAGGATATTTAGGCTTCTACAATGATGGACCCAAACAAGATGCATATGGCAACAAGATGCACAAGGGCAACCAGACCATTTTACTTTCTTTCTGGCAGAAGTCGTGGTAAATGGAGAAGTTGCCATTTGGCTGGAACGAAACGTCATAACCGCCTGGGGGTCAGCATCTACTCTGACAGTCAGGCTGCTGCAAAATTTGTGCAATCTATATTCATGACTTCAAGTGTCCACACCTGCCAAGCATTTCGATTCCCATCTTATATGGGTGTCGGGGCACAGGTACATTCCTGGGAAACATAGAGGGAATAAGCTGGCGAGATTGTTGACTACCTTACTTGTTCCACTACATATGGAACATGTGGGTTTGCCCCTTTCTGCATGCGAGGTCATTCTTAAAACCGAAATTCTCGGTAAATGTACAACTCAGAATTGGCTTAATCGTTATTTCAGAGAAATTTTCAAATATTTTCAATATCATATGAATAAGTATTTTTTAGTTTAAAATATTTAGTCCCAATTGCATGGGGTCCACATAAAACAAAAGAATTCTAATATCGATTTTAAGTAGTTATCCTTAAAAATTATTTTGATTCATTATGATCAAAATTACAGCTCCTACTCAATAACCAATGTCAATAATCCAATTTATTTGGAAAGAAGTTGTGCAAATTTGGCTGCTTCACCAATGAATTTCAAAAAGTGTTGTCATTGTATGGAAGTACTTCTAATTATACTACTTTTCAGCAGATACAATTGCAGCTGTCCATTAACACGAGCAAGGGATGTGGTACGGGGTCGGGATATCTAATCCCACCAAGGATGAATATTTTCTTTGCGGCAGTTTCATTAATCGATTTGAAGAAATTGTATGCATTTTTTTGAATGCTGATGCTGGGTTCTCTTCGAGCAGATACGTATAAGAATTCTCATTAGTGTAATGGTATTCAATGTATATATTCTTGATGAATTCACCAAAAATAAAACACATACAAAACACGTCGGCTGATGAAGAGGCTATACAGACACCAGAAAAAAATATTGAAAGTCTTTATTTGATATACAGCATTGCAACTGAAATGTAAATAGGCATTCTACATAATAGAAAATAGGGCAATGGACAGAAAACATCCACGCTATGAGCATTTTTTATGTGGACTTATACCCTGTTTTTGTGAATTTTTACCATGAAAAATAGGCCAAAGAGTTTGGCTACTCATTAACAAACAATTTACATCAAAATTAGCACCAATTTACATCAAATTTATGACAAACCTACATGAAATTGATGGCAACGTTACACCTAATTGACGAAAAACTTGCATCAAATTGATGAACAATTTACATCAAAATAGTGACAAAATTTACTTCAACGTGATGACAACCATACAGCAAATTGATGTAACATTGTCGTTGAATCAACGCAAACTATTGAAAAAATATGGATGAAAGATTGATGAAATGTTCTTCATCAATTCAATGAAATGTCTCGTAGGTTGAAAAATGAGGAAATATTTCATCATATTGATGAAGGAATTCAGAAATTTGGTGAAGTTTTTGCTTTCAGTGTAGAAATGCTTGAATGCCCTATAATCGGGAGGACGGTTGCTGTATAATACTTGGGGCTAATGATGCCTAATGTCAGACGTGAAAAGTGTTCTTATACCTGAGAGGTTGATAAAGTCTGATTCATGAAGTGGTCCTTATGACCCAATTTTTCAGATTTTAACCTAATTGCGTTTTCTTTAGTTTATTCGAAACTAATGTCAATTACTTTGATGTCTAGGATTTTAAAAGACTTGGAATAAAGCTAGGACTTATTGAAATATGTTGGACAAAAGTACATTTTGGCCGTTCCCGCTCCTGCATTTTGCGCTCGAGCAAAGCTTTACAAAATTCAAAAAAGATTCGCTTCTCTCCATACAATTAATAATCTCCACCTTTACTACAGATTCAAGCAGCATATAAATAAATAATCGTTAAAGGATTAAAGCAAGCACACACACACACAAAATTGTCTCTCAAGTATCCTTTCCACAATAGAAGGCGAGGAAAACAACTACTAGAGTACAATGAAAAAATCTAAAAACAACAATCACACTACTTGAACGAAATGTATGAAAACTGTTATGTAGAATCACTTTTTTCTCTTCTGTTCTATTGTTATCCTTTTTGTTCTTTTTCGGTTATTAAGGACGTCGTTTGTTTTCTGGGGTTTCCCCATTTTCGTCGAACGATTGTTTAAACAAAAGCATGTGAGGGAGTCACTTTAACCAGAACACAGGAAAAATAACTTCAGCAAGAGTTTTGAAATATTGAGTCCTCATATGAATCTTGAAAGGATAATTTGTTCCAACGTGTTGTGGGTCGCTGTCATTTACTAAAACCAAAGTGTAGTTAAATATCGAAAAAGTTTCAGATTTTGAGTCCAACTACTTTGACGTCGTACCATGATTTTTATAAGGCGTTCATATTAAGAATGACTAGTAGTAGTTGTTGTCTTAAATACGTTTCTGTTTCAAAACTCTCAATACTACTTGATTGTATTGCACTATAAACCCCGAGACGCTGGACTAAATAACAAGTCAAGTAAACTCGGTAATTTCGCTGACGAAAAAGGGCTGCCTTTACGGAAAACTTATGAACATTGGCAATGTTCAGTCATTTTACCTCAAATATGACACGTTGTGTGTTGCCACCAATTCCTTTACGGTGTTTGCAATAGTACTTCGTCGTTCCCTTCAGGAAGTTTCATTAGTCGGCTTAATTAATGGTTAATTAAATTTTTTTAATTTATTCCAGCTAAACGTCTTTAAAACAAAAACTTTTCTTAGTAGATTCTCAGAAACAAAAAATCTTTGAATCGGCCTACATGCAATTTTGAACATCACCACACTGAAAGAAAAGGCTTCGACAGATCTATGAATTCCTTCAGCAATTTGATGAAACATTTCCTTATTTTCCAACTTACGACACATTTCACTGAACTGATGAAGAACATTTCATCAATCTTTCATCCATATTTCAGTAATAGTTTATGTTGATTCGGCGACACCGTTACATCAGATAATGTAAAATGTTCATCAATTTCATGTAAGTTCGCATCAAGTTGAAGTAAATTTTTCATCACTTTGATGTAAGTTTCGCATCTAGTTGAAGTAAAATTTTCACAATTTTGACGTAAATTATTCAAATTATTCAACATTTGTCGCCAATTAGATGTACAGTTGTCATCAATTTGATGCAAGTTTGTCATCAATTTGACGTAAATTGGTCATAATTTTGATGTAAATTGTTTGTAAACTCTGGTTTATTTTTCATTGTAAATAATACACAAGAACTGGGTATAAGAGAACATGGAAAATGCGCATAGCGTGAATATTGTTTTCTGTCCATTGCACTTTTTTCTATTATGTATTTATTATCAATTTTGTACTAGCTTTTTTCTTTCTCTCTTAATTTTTTCAATACTACGTCCGTATTTTAAATCTATCCCACTTAATTATTTCTAAGTGCCTATGATGAAGATTGATGTACAAAATGAAGCTGAGAAAGGTGAAGAATAGCACAATCTTCAAACTGAAGAACCTTTTCATTAATTTGATGAAATTTGTCTTCAGTTCAGTGAAGAACAATGAACGAACGCTAATCACCAATTTGATGTAAAGATTTTCTTTCAGTGCAAGGTAATCAACTTTGACACCCTGTAGCACAATCTACATTGAAACAAGGTGACTCTAAATACCTAGTATATGTTAAAACAATCAGACCAGTAGTTTAGCATTTCTGATATTACTACCACATTGGTGCCGCTCCCCAAGGTGTAAAATGGGATAGGAACATCTTTCAAAGATGTTGAGCTCCCAATATGTTAAATTTCTATGGGGAAATGATCACATTTTTCATAAAGTGATTGAAGATGTAAGATGTGGCCTAGTGTAAAAAAAAAACTATTAAACTGCGTAACATCAAATACTTCTGTCAGTGACCAATTCGAATTTTTATCAGGATAATTTAGTGAAAAACCAATTATCTCGAAAATTTTAAGAGATATAGAAAATACCAATAAACTATTTTTTCGTCAGCTACTTCACCTATCTAACGGCTTATAAATTATTTCCCTATCTGTAACCAATAAATAACTATCAGTGATGAACTCGGTTTCAAGGCAAAAGTGACGTCAAACTGTCAGACATCAAACTGTCAGTGAACAATTTACATAGTGGTGATAACGTCAAAAATAAATACCTGGGCGTTTCCGAGGTTGCACCAAGTACATACTTATAGTATAATTATTTTACCGAACATTCAAAGAAGTCATATACACGCTGAAAAAAACGCCCCTTTGTAACATTATGCAGGAACCACGTATATGTTTGGAATATACATATATTTACGTGCAAGCATTGTTTTCATCTGCTGAACTTTTGTTTCTTTGTGGTTTGTCACGTTTTTGGTTTTAGCAGTTTTCAATAACAAAACCAGATTTGGGTCACTAAAACATATATTATAACATATTAATCATTGTGTCTCCAACGTGAAATATTAAATAGCAAACACAATGTGTTTGTATACTACTATAATATTTTTGCGACAAGCTACAAAAACTCGTTATATTTGCTTCCAACCAACAAAAAAAAATACAGATTTTTCAGCATGCAAGGAAGAATCAACAACCCCGAAGAGCAGACAAACCTAATACATCAAATTCACCATAGCAGTGCATCCTCCTGTGTAGCAGAATTGAACACTGTCATAGATGTTAGGTGGTACCAATTTCCTCTTCCTCTTCACAAATACGGCAATAAAAAATCCTTTCAGTACCCAATTTACTGGTTAGACCTCCCACATCATAGTTACTCGTGTTAACCCCAATGAGAAAATGCAAATCGGATTTTCCCAATTGCATAAGCGACAAACCAGCATCGGCCATAAACCCTAGAAATCCTGTAGTTCGCTCTCACGAACTAAGTAGAATTGATTTTGCTTCAAGCCAACATCTCAATCGGACCATAGAGATAAGAAATCAGTGGTCTGACAGAGAAATAGGAGTCCGGACTATCACTGGCACAATCTATTCAGACTGCCTCGATCCATGCTATAGAGTCTTCAAAAATTTGACACTGTCGAATACGTGGTTTTCGGTCTATTCGTAAACTAATAGATTAGATTAGATTATATGGGATTGACGTGCAATGACTTGAATTCAAATGATTTGATTTAAATTGAGTTGAATTAAATTGTATTGAATTGAGTGGAATTTAATTGAATTGAATTGGAGTTGTATTATATTGATGTGAATGGAGCTGAACTGAATTGAATTGGAGTTGAATTGTATTGACCTGAATTGAACTGTACTGAACAGACCCAAATTGAATTGAATGAAACTGAATTGAATTACATTGAGTGACATGTAATTAGATTGAACTGAACTGAATTGTACTGAATTGTTTTGAATTGCATTGAATTGAGTTGAACTGAAATGAATTGAATTGAACTTATTTTAATAGTTGCATTGAATTGAATTGAAAAGAATTGAACTGGATTGCATATAATAGAATTGAATTGGAGTTGAACTGAATTCAATTACATTGAAGTAAGTTGAATTGAAGCGAATCGAATTACACTGTATTGCTTTGAATTGCAGTAAATTGAATTCATTTGAGCCGAATTGAATAGAATTGTGTTGAATTGAATTGAAATGGAGTTGAATAGTATTGTATTTAATTCAATTGTTACTGAACTATATTGTTTTGAATGGAACTGAATTTAATTGTATTGAGTTGCACTGAATTGAATTAAGCTGAATTGTATTGAATTGAATAGAATTGAATTGAATTGAAACGAACTGAATTGAATTGCACTGAGTTGCATTGAATTGTACTGAATTAACTTGGATTGATGCATTGACTGAAATGAATTGAACTGGATTGCGCTGAACTGAAGTCAATGCAATTGAATTAAGTTGGTGTTGAATTGAATTACATTGAAGTAAGGTGAATTGAAGTGAATCGAATTGCACTGAATTGCTTTGAATTGCATGCAATTGTGGAAAATTGAATCAATTTGAAATAAATTGAGTTGAACTGAATTGTATTGAACTGAACTGAATTGAATTCCATTGAGTTGCACTGAATTGAATTAGACTAAACTGAATTGTATTGAACTGAACTGAATTGTATTGAATTGAATTGAATAGAAATTAACTGAATTGCATTGCACTGAGTTGCATTGAATTAAACTGAATTGTATTGAATTGAACTGAATTGAATAGTATGGATTTGAGTTGAATTGAACTAAAGTGCATTGCAGTGAGTTGCATTGAATTCAATTGAATTGAACTGAATTGCATTGAACTAAATTGAATTGAACTGAACAGAATTGAATTGAACTGAACTGAACTGAATTGAAATGAGCTGAATTGAACTGAGCTGAACTGAACTTAACTGAATTGAATGACATTGAACTGAATTGAACTAAACTGAATTGAACTGTACTGAATTGAACTGAACTGAATTGCAGTGCATTGAGTTGCATTGAATTAAATTGCATTAAATTGAAGTGAACTGAATTATATGAAAATGAATTGAATTGCACTGAACTCAATTAACTTGAATCGAATTTAATTGAACCCAACTGCTTTGCAGGGAGTTGCATTGAATTGAACTGATTTTAATTGAACTGAATTGCATTGCATTGAGTTGCATTGAATTTAATTGTATTAAATTAACCTGAATTAAATTGAACTGAACTGAATTGAATTACATTCAATTGTATTGAATTGAATTA